>UZAE01000111.1:0-36966 GCA_900617975.1 Rodentolepis nana | reverse complement strand
GACTTCAAACTACCATGACCCAACTGTATGTCATATTTGATCCCGTTCACAGTCCTCACCTTTTCTTATTCTTTCTACCTTTGTGTCTTTCTCTTTTACATCTACGAATTACTCACCTGTTTCCATTCTCGACTTTTTAACTCTGTTGGTTCCTCTCCTCTGTTAAACCCAAAGTCAATCAAAGGGCTAATTATAGCTATCATAATGCCTGTCATTTGATATAAATGAATATTGGCACAGTACTATTCATGCTCTTTCTTTGTGTTTACAGATCATTGGTATGCATGTAGGACAGAAAAGACTTGCCTGGTTAGGATTTGCAGTTGGCAGACTATTGGTAGCGAAACGAGCAATGGAGTCCTTTTGAGTGAAAGGGGCACCAACAAGACCCCCCATGAAACCAGTTGTTAATGCAGCTATTGATTTCAAAGCATTTTGGGTCTGTTCCTTTGAGTGGTACACATCTGAAAAAATATACCTCAATACGTTAACACGCCATGAATATTTGTGAACACTGCTTCAGTGCAAACTAGCTATGAGGCTAAAACTACAGTGATTTCTGACTACCTCATAATAATCGACTAATACCGCGGAAAGCACATTGCAGACAATATATGTATATATATATATATGATGATTTTACTTTATATTTTCATTTGAAATTCATAAGATTAACTATAGCAAAGCACAATGCGTTAACAAATAATCACGACTTTCTATTTTTTCAAGTTGATATTTGATAAATCGTAATATAGAAAAATTTAATTTTGTCCAGAAATGAAAAAAGAAGATATGTATTCCTTGAGAAAATGATTAAATTTCCAGTATGTAGGTCTCTTTTTTCTTCCAAGCCACCAACGAACTGAATTTGCACCGATTAAACAAACAAACATTCCCACGTTGCATAGAGGCAGGATAATTGCAATTCTAAATGGTTTGTGTAAACATTCATATAGCTTATTTGTTCTAATATAAACTGAAAGGTTAATAAATTTCTAGCAGAGTGTGAATCTACTTATTTGCCATATAGTTAACGTTCTAATGGTGACCTGGTACTTCATATATTACTTGATTTACCATAAGGTTTTTTTCTTTCCCACAGTTAACCATGTAATACGATCAATCAAATGGGGACTCGATATTGAAAAGAATACATTCAATGAACAAACTGGAGTAAGAGGTAAACATCTTGTTGCTTCATAGGTGGAAAACTCAAAGATGGGCATCAAGACGTTGGCTGCTGACCATTTGACAACAAAGCACCCAAATTTATCTAGAATTAAATCTGGTCGGCAAGCAATATTTGAGTTTTTAAGCTGTCTAATCAAATCGATTTGTTCCACCTTTTGTATAACTTAGTTTTTTATGTATTAAAATATGCTTTTGCAAGACTTTGTATTTAGAACTCACATCGTGGTTTGCAGTCTCTTAGGGTTTCTTCCGAACAGCCAATATTTCGCGCCAATTCCTCAAGATTAGTGATATGTTTCTTAAAAATGCAGGCAAATGAATCGTTATAAAAATCAAAACAGATAGCCAGATTATATGGAATGAAATTAAACTGAAATAAAATTACTTCTTGGAGTTCCTTGGTCCGTTGAAGATTGTCCACCTTCCTTTCCTGCAGTCGTCGGGCACGTTTCTGTAAAACCACCCGGAATTCACATCTCTGTCTTTCATACATTAACATTGCTACAATATCGAAGTAAGAATAAAATAGGCTTAACTTCAATGTAAAATAAATGTCATGAGCATCGATTGGATTCAAGAATTATATGTTGGTATCTGGTAAGGCAGAAAATGAAATACTTGTCAATTTTTTGATAAAGCAGAGATAAGATGAAGCTAAATATAAAAAAAAATGAAAGTGAAACCCATGATTGCTATGTTGTGAAAGTTTGAAATATTATTAATGAAGCTGTGTATTAAATTCAATCCGAAATTCTTTAACCAAACGTTTTGCTAGAATCATTCTTTAAAAAGAAAAAAATGGCTAATATAATTTTTTATCATTATCATTTAAATTCAAAGTTTACAATTTAAGCACTAATTTCATAGCAAAATACCACTTATTTTTATCAATAGACATTAATCATTTGACTATTTATCAATTTAATTAAAATAGAGGAGGAGTTTACGGGTTATTACAGCAAACGAAACATATAATCATTTAATTAAAACCGAAAATTATCTCTTCCTTACTACTAATTAGATGATAAAATTTTGTTAAGCTCCTTCTATAAATATATTTATTTATTTGTTTATAATTATGTTTAATGGTTTTATTACCTCAAATATATATATATATATATATATATATATTGACATCGAATAGAGGTGACCATTTTATAAAATTATAAATTTGAAAAGCCCCTATAATATCGAGGTCGAAAATAATTCATGCGTTAAAATTAGAGCCGTTCCCCGAAATTGAGGTAAAACACAGCTTACGAAAATATTTTTTCGCATTTTTTTATAATTCCACCTATTATACCACACTTAATGCAATTCGAAGCATAGACCTTCCATTAGTATGCAATGAATTTACATTCAGAACATTCTGGGTTCTGTGACACCTTTACAACTCAAAATCAAGAACCCAAGGGGGCGATATATTAACTTCCATAGTGAGTCTGGTAAGATAAAGTGTCTCTCCTATCTGTTAATCTTATTATTATATTTAAGCATTAATTAATAAACTTTTATTTTTCACTACTTATGAATGCTTCCACCTTTACAACATGTTAGCCTGGATTTCTTATTTGCTTAGTTATCTGATTATTTCGCTATTACTTTATTGATTTTTTGGTAATATTTTTCGTTGAAGAGTATTAACGCATTACTCGCCAACTAAGAAGATGAATTTAATTTTCAATACAGTGGTGGCATATAAAATGAGACACTCTAACGATTTTAATGTCCTATTCTTATTTTAGATTATTTTGCTTAAATTAAAAATGATAACATGGAAGAATTTTCAAGTGCTTGGAAAAAGAAATTCATAATTAAACTGTTCTCATAATTGCTTTTTTTCTGTCATGGGCGCTTAGTAAGCTCATTTCATTCAACCATTCATCAATACTTCTCTATCTTTCTAATTATGAAAATACAAAAATTCAATAAGCGTTTCGTAAGCTGGATTTATTTTTAATATTTTAGAAAATTCATTTCATACTAATAGGATATTTAATTAGTTTAATGCTTTTTTTAATTTTCACTAAGCCAAAATTTTTCCTTTATTCCTTAACCAGATTGCTTTAAATTTTTTCGCCAATAAAATCCTGGCACTCAACTACAATTCCTTCTATCTTGTAGGTGAGATTACATTATTAAGAAGGAGTCTCATCTACGAAGCACCTGCATAACCTACCTACTTACCGTTAATTAGACGAACGATTCGCCAAAGCAGAAGGAGAACCATAGCTGCTATTTCTTGCGAGTCGAGTTTAATGTAGGAAATATCCGAAATGAATGAGGTGAGAATGACTAGAGCATCTATAACCTAAGGAACAGTGAAAAAAACAAAACATGTTTTAAAAATTTTATTTAAATTCTACCCTGAGTTTGACACAGGCAAAACATCATTGGTCATTCCATTATTATTGTAGTACAAATGGAAAGATCCGATTCTTTCTTCTAAACAATTTTGTAATAACTTGATCGGTTAACTTCATGCTATCTCTGTGTACTTTTACACTCATGGTGGGTAAGAGCTTGAAAGAACCTGGATTAGAGTTATTCTGCGGCCCTTTAATAAAATCAAGGTAAATTATTTGACTAGTTGGGCTAATCATGTGTGGAATTTACAAAATGTTTTACATCATTGCACATTTTGACGTATTTTGCTAGTATGCATGTGCAATACTAAACAAGTCTGGACAGTTTCAAGTAAGTAATTGAAGAGTAAAGCTATTCGAATAAGTACATTTACATAGAATAGTTAATATTGGTATTAGGCCTGTAAGCTGCGTAAGATTCACCTATTGAAATTAAAAGTAGACTGTACTAAGACGTTATATAGTGCAGTTAGGTTGAAAGACCGACCTCATAAACGTTTGAAAAGAACTTTCTCCCAAGGCAGACAATCTTCAGCACAGTTGTGACAATGAAAAGTCCTGTGACGCCAATGCTAATATAATGCATGGCTTCGGAGGCCCTATGCAGAGTTGCTGGATTTGTTAGATTCCCTTCCGATGTCTCAGGCTCCTGAATCTTGGAGTTATTCAAGTTGATGCATCGCTGCCGTAAATCTGAATCACAACCTAAAAACGCATAAATAACAAAATCTCTTTTGCATGAATAAATTTTGTTTTGGTTTCATCGTGTGAGTTACGACAACCATAAATTTAGGCATTAAATGAATTATTCTTGTTTGCTTTTATGCGTTTTCAGACTGGTCTCCTAAATATTTAGGGAAAGAAACTCTTTTAAGGCAACTGGATGCATTATTGAGAGACACGAAGTGTCAATGAGAAACCAAGGTTTTGGTAATGTTGACTTGTTCTAGAGACTTAGATAAAGGTGTCTTTAGTTAAAATTGTAAATAAACTCAGAAAGACCCATCGAATACATTATTTTTTCACGGTTGTTTACTATTGTCAATAAGGGGATGAATGATAAAGAACGATAAACAATGTTGCTCAAACTGTACAGCAGCCGAGAATGAGTGACCAAAACTTTCCACCAGTAAGGCCCCTCAACACAATAACAGAAACAGAGATCCGGTTTCTGACCTAGTGTGTTTAATAAAACGATCAAATCTGAGTTTATTATTGAACAAATTGTAAAATCCATGGTTTTTAATACAAATAGATGAGTAAAATTGCTCAATGCATAGTGGAAGTAGACATAGAGTGTGAGCGTGAACTGTTTAGTTGAAGAATCCTTATAGGAAATTTATACCACGCTTTCTAGAACATCGACCACAAAGATGGGAAGAAGAGACTGAACGGAGATTTAGTGTCGCCGACATATTGACTATATTTATCAGATGAGAATACTTGAGCAACGCAGACATCAACAAAAAACTGAAATCTCACATACAGTTGGAATTTTCAGCATGGGTGATAGCTGCTGCAACAGTTACTGAAAGCAATGAGAAAATATGCATATGGAATTATATTTTTAGTGGCCTATCTAGCCAGTTTAATTTCATTATGATCATTCTATTATATATATATATATATATATATATATATATATATATTCAGAACCGCATCAATCCAATTTATCATTATAAAAGTAAACGGAGAAAAGGCATTATAGATAAGGTTAAAATGTTAGCAGATTAAAAAGCATTAATATGTGGAGGTTCGAAGTATGCATGATAAGGTTAACATTTTTTTAACTAATAACACAATGAAATGGAAGAAAATAGTATTTCTGCCAGTTTACATAAATATAAATGGCAATCTAACCGAATCGTATTTATATCACAACGACTTAAATTTCAACTTTGGGGTAGTTAACAAAACGCTTCGACGAATTTAATTGACGCCTTATTTACCTTCTAAAGTAAATTTACTTATCTTGAAAAACTAAAATATTTTCACGAACAGAAATTTTAAAGAAATAAGAAATCGACGAAAACACTGACAATAGGAAAATAAATTTCAGATTCTATTCACGCTTTTTAAATAGGAATGTTAGTATGGAATTGTAATAAATTCCAAAAATTTGCTTTTACTTTAATTTAACTTATTGACTTGGATTTTTAACGATTGCATAAATATTAGTCCCTTGATCTACACTTTTTACTACAAAAACAATGCCCTTTTTTAAAAAAGCAAAATACCATCCATTTTAAAAGCCATAATTTTTTGACTAATAGCTAAACCTATGAGAGTCATTTTATATTTACAAAGAACAATTTCAACTCTTATTCAAAGTGCTTTTTACGAAGAACTCATTCCATACAAACTGGAAAATATATAATTTGGTAAACTTGGGACAATTTGAGTAAACGTCTATATTTAATGTAAATAGTATTTTCCCCATATTTTATATTTACTTTTTTGCGAAGAAAGGTGTGAACAAATTGTCGGAATCAATCGAGAAATTTCTTAACGAAATTAGGTAATGCAAATATTCTGGTCAATGAATTTTAAATCTATTAAAATGTGAAAAATAAGGTTTTTTCAAGAGGTATAATCATAAGTCGGAAGCTATTTCGCGAAATTGTTTTTTTTAAATCAAATATAGATGTAAACCCATTTCAGCAAAATAAATTTTATGATTTTCCCAACAAAAGTTACACGAGGTTTCTGCAAAACTTATATGCTTTAATTTATCTTAAAATCTAAATTTTTATAAAGATAGTTTAATATGCACGAAAAAAGATGGAATGCTGCTATTTTAGAAAAAAATTCTCTTTGAGACACCGCAGTCGGAGTTAAATTAACTTTGACTGCAAAAAGTGAATGTAATTACAGATTGCACACAAAAATATTAAATTAAAAAGTGACGATTTTCTAGCCACAACAAATCGGGCATTTATAGTAAGACATTCCGCATTTCTTGACTTCATTGTGGATAAAATGAATTAATTAATTGTGAATCGTGCAAACAACAGGTGACTGACATTTATCCTAAAATTATGTATATGAAAACAAATTAATCGATGTTAAATTATATTTATGCGTAAAGACCTGTCCACTTTATTACAATTATAGTCTAAGCGAATTATCACCTCATTCGAATTCTGGAATTATCTTTTACATTGTGTTCCACGGTTCGGAAAAGTTGGCAACGGGATCCTATCTTGACTAAATGGGTTGAAAAGGGAGTTTAATTTAGGAACTACCATTGTATTTCCAACTGTTACTGTCATAAACGATCCGCTTCTCAAACCCAGTAACGATCTACTGTAAGTTGATACTGCCATCTTTGCTCCGCTAACCTCTGTTATACTGGGATTGGGTGAGATGGTCAGTAAATTCCCAACCTGATCAATTTACTGATGAGCCTCAATTATAATTGATCAGTTGTCTATAGGTTCATGAGTTCCTGTGATGATACCTTCAAGCAGGGACCTTAAAAGTCATCAGTATAATTTGTGGATCTTCTTGATTCTGGCTCACCATTTAACCATTTATTATCCTACTTAAATCTTTAAAATCAAAATTGTCATCGACATGGAGAGTAAGAACTTGATCATAAACCTCAGTAACGGCCCTTAGGAAAGTTATGCAGCACAAACTGTTGAACGTGATTTTTTGATTACTCTGCGTTTGGAATTTTTTCAATTAACAATAAAGTAAGTTTTATTGATCATTGGAAATGATTAGCGCTTTTTCAAAGAGGAAAACATTTCCCTATTTTTTTACTTCACTGCGTCTGGATGCAAAATGGATTTAACTATCTGTGTGCAAAATCCTCCATTGCCTATTATATATTTAGCCATAAAGCCTTTGATTTTATCTGTGCTGTATTTAAGATTAAGCAATTTGATATGGAGTTAAATTAATATCGTTTTTAGGTGCAAAAATACAAACCATCTAGTCTTGTCTGTTCGGCATCGTCTACATAGGTCCTCCAGCATTCAAAAAAGTCCTCAAGGACTGCTAATCGATTTTCATCTGACATGATCGTGCTGCCATGTTGAATGATGGTGTGATGAGTCTGTTTCATATAAAGACGTTTCTTAGTGGTTATGTTGAGTTCACTTTCTCGTACAACTTCAGTCGGTAAGCACCACGATCCTGTCCATTGAGAGTTCTGTTTGGCCATAATGTAATTTAGACGTTGAGCATGAATGTCAAAAAACTGTTTATAATCTAAAACAAAATGGGAAAATTAGTCTCTGGAGTTTTCGAGTTACGTAACTCATAGTTTCCTCTAAACTCTAAAATGAACGCAGTTTTTCAAACTTTGATTTATGAGGCCAATTTGAAATGTTAAATATTCATTGCGTGTGGAGCAAGAGTTTCCTCTTTTAATTTCATTTCTCCCGGTGGTCTAAATCAAAGTTAATGGAATTATGTTCAAAAAGCTGCGTTAAATTTTAAGCATTAGTATGTAATTTGGGATTCTAACGGCGTGTCTACTACGACGACTTTCAATTTTAATATATTTTCAAAGAGATGAATAAACAATTACTAAATTGCATCTTAATTTTAAAAAAAAACAATTCCATGAATTGCAGTAAACTATTGAGACCATGGCTTAAATGCAACTTTCATTTGATGGTCTTATAAAATATAAGATGCACCCTAGTAGTCGAAGGGTTTTAAAATATGTTTAAATTGTTAAGATACTTAAATTAGTTTAAATTTGAGTAGAATATGGATAAATATAAAGGCAAATAGGCTGAACTTACTTTGAATGGAACGAATTTCCAAAATAATTTCTGTAATAACAATTCCTGAGTCGATGAGAACAAGTATGCAGAGTAGGATTTGAGCAATGTTACTGCGAAAGCGACCAAGACATTTTGCGCGCCAACTGGGAGGAGGAGGCAGAATTAAATATGTTCCAGGTTTTAGCAAAGACTTCAAGAAGGTAATCACTATTGAATATGACTAACGCTCTAGATATGTAAATGCCTCGATATGAAATTTAGGTACTTGCGTCCTCTGGCAAATAGTTCATCTTCGGTCTTACTTTACATGCTTCGCACACTTCGTCACTGGCCTCTGTCCAGTTGCTAGTTTATGCATTTTGCAGACAAATTCCATCGAATCTCTCTAAGGGGGGAACCAAAGTATTGAATATGTATTTGCTCGTCTCATTCGGTTGACATTTGAAGTAGTTCCTTTGGATACTTAATAGCTGTTATAGGATTTATAAATTTCGTCGATATTAATCTAGATTTATTTATTGAAAAAAAGCACACTCCATACGAGTTTGTTTACTTGAGAACCACGTCTATATATACTATATTGTTGGAATAGCAAAAGGAAATATTACGACATCTCTGCCCACTTAACGGTTTTGTATCAGCGCATAAAGAACCTTCACTGGTTCTTCAGGAATTGAAGCGTCCTTCAAACGAAATGTAATGTCGAATGCTCGCACGAGAGCTTTTTTCGTTTAAAGCTAAAATTTAACTTCTGTCACAGAAAGGGAGAGATGAAATGTCTATTTTTCTCAACTGAAATTTCTTTCTACCACATTTATAATGATATGAGAGACTTAGAACATCTCCCTCAAACATTGAGACGAGCCCATGCGGTGCAAAAGTAGATTTTACTATTTTAATTCAATTGAAATGGTTTTGAATTGCAATCATTAAAATATGTATTTTTTGAAAATACATTTAAATTAATTGTCGCAGTGCTTAAAACTTTTTAGTTTATTTATATCGAAATTTAAAGTACATTATTGCAAAATCAATTTGCAGGCTTCTGGTAGGTAATTATTGAATAAAAGGCTTTGTTCTGTGCTTTGATGTTTGTCCTCAACTTTTTGAAGCCCATTTTACTGTTTCGTTAATTAATTCAATAAATTATTTAAGTTTAAAATCGAATATATTTCCGAATAATGTCAAAAAATGTAGTGAATTATCCTTTATTATATAAAACGTCATTGGTTGATACGATAAATTAAAGTTGATATTTGATAAAGGCTTATTTAGTGTAGTTTTGCTTCTCTGTTGGTTAATCAATACTGATTATGCCCGTTATTAAAATTTACTTATTTTAGTTTGTAACTTTCAAAAGTTATTGGGAATAACTCGCTTTAAGTAAAGATCTTCCATATATTGTGACTTAAAATTCAGGAATGTCTTTTAACACAATTCCTTAAAAACAACTTCCCTTAAAATACAAACATTTTCTTACTTATATAAAATTAAAATTTTTCACTTAAGTCAAATTGTTCTGAATTTGTGATATTACGCACACAGGATATTGAACTGAAATCTTTCATTTCACCAAAGTAAAAAGTCCAAATTTCAGATACGTTTCTTAATTGCAAATTGCTGAAAGCTGATTTTTAATTTATAAAGCAAATTAAGTCCATGCATTGGGATTTGCTTACAATTTCACTTAGAGAACAATTATACTCATGGGATTTCTATCATGCCAGCTTCTGTGATTTAAGAATGAGGTTAATGCTGCGATATGTATTCTGTTTCGAATGAGTTAGTTAGTTACGAATTTCTAGGTATTATAAATGGTTTTAAAGTTCCAATTTTAATAAAATCAAACGGCAAATTATTATTTTTTAAACTTTAAAAAGCATAAAATCAATAAATCCTAAAATAAACGAAAAGACAATCACCTTCGACGTCGTCGGTTTTCAGCGTGTCGTTGAAGTTCCTCGTTGAGGAGGGAGGGGTCGGTATTATCTTTTGCTAATTGCTTGATAAAAGCTTTGCTATTTGCCCAGCCCAATTCGTAGTTATATCTAAAGGAAAGAAAAAGCTCTCTTTTTCATTACTTTGCTGAAATAAATTTTGAAAAATTATTTTAACTAAATCTTGGTCTTTATTATCGATTGATAATGCACTTTAGTTCCTTAAATCAGTAGAGGGTTTAAATAAGCATTTCAGCATCTTATAACTTTTTTCTATTCCAACATAGAAAAAACTAAGTGCACATTGCGAAACTTAATTTGTGACACTAAAGTTAGAGATTCTTTAGCCAATCATTTATATAATCAATCTAACATTAATTTTTAAAACAATTTGGCACTAATTTGGCGAGAACTTATAACCTCTTGAAGCTTTGCTTTAAGGCAAATTTAAAATCAATTCAAAAGGTAAATAGAACTAGACGTGCATAGGCAAAAAAAAATATTTTAAACTTATTGTTTAAAGAATAGTTAAATACTACGCAATGCATGTATCGGAATTAACTTTGATAAGATTTATCCATTATCCTTTTGAAAATAACGAATTAATTTAGGCTTGAATAGAGGCAAAGCATGAGGGGGGAGACAAATTTATCGGAATGCGGGGGATTGGTGGTTAGTTTTGTGAATAATTAGATTATAACATTTAAGAATATAGTTCTGTAATAAAATAAAAATAGGATACAATTTGGTGTCATAGCAAATATATTACCTATTTAAGATCAATGCGTGGGACCGTTGTTCCATGAAGCATAGAATAAGCATTCAAAAATAAAACAAAGTCCATATATGAATAATTGCAAAATTACTTGAAGACAAATATCCTTAAATATCTACCTTCTTCTCCAAGAAACTGTGTCGATAAAATCCAAAGAGCTTATTAAATATATATTGGAGCGAAAAAGTCAATTAGTATGCAATTTGATAAACATAAAAAACATAACAAAGTCATTATGGTCCATTGAGCAGCTCGTTATTTATAGTAAGCTCAATTGGGCAAGGCCTCATAAGTGCATGTAGAGCAATTTGTGAATATTGACTTTACGATTAAATATAGACAAATATGCATATATTGAACACAATATGCTTAATAAATTTTGTGAAGTATTCGGTAATTGGCTTAATACATAAATTATTCATTACATTACGGAAAGACGAAATAGTACAGCAGCTTCACAGATGAGCAAATTCAATAATTATTCTCAAAATTAAAGTTACAATTAACCAATTTTTCGTGCTATATATATATATATATATATATAGTATTATGGTTTTCTATGATATGTTTTATTTCAGTTTCATCAAAATCTGTATTATAGAATTTAAAGTGTTTAATTCTAAAACTTTAAAGATTTCTCATATTCAAATTAGAATTTTAATATTTGATAAACGCATGAAATGAAACTTGTATATGACACTGGTCAATTTTACAATATGAAAATTTTGCAGCATTAAGATTAAAATACGACTATGAAATTTAAACAAATTCATTTACCATGAACCTTCTTTTAACCTCCAAAAATTTAAAAAAACACATTTAGTAAATTTAATCACCATACATGATTCAAATTTTAAAAATTCAAGTTTTGAGCAATTCAAATTGAATTTTACTGACCATTAAGAATGAAATATCTCAATTATTATCATTAAATATGGCATACAATACTTGGAAACAACTATAAAATGTCAAAACTTAAATCTTTGTTATTTTCAAACTTAATTTGTCATCCTAAGAGAAATTTTACATTCTGCCATAATTATTATTTACAATTTAGGTCAATTGATAGTCCTAGGGCATTAACATGAAAGTCATAAACCAGTCCTCAAATAAAACAATTAAGAACCAAGGCTCCTGTGGTTTTCAAGGCGCAGCCATAGTAATGTTTATAAGTGTACCCTAAATCGACTTTAAATTCATATAGTAGTAGATCAAAGAGCACAAATTTTTATAACATTTCAGCTACCGTCATAGTTTCTATTTAAATACTGAAGCAACAATTAGTTTGCTCAAATTAATGCTTTCTGAGTGCCCTAAATTTAGGTAACATAATAATTAATTTAAAATATCCTGTAATAATCATTATTACTATCATTTTTATAATGGCCTTGAAAATGTCGTCATCGATTCCAAAAAACCTACTAACATTGGATTGAATTATTGATGGATTAAAAATATAGGATAATACAAGAACTGCAGTTATTAATCAAAGCTTTCGCATATCATTAATCTGTTCGACTTGAATAGCAATACTTCTTAAAGCATAATTAAATATATTTCTAAACAAAAGACCAGGATATAAACATTTTTCTCTTAAGATTGGTGAGAAAAAGATAAAAGATTTCAAAGGCATAAGCATAAATCTATATCAAATAAATTTATAACCTTGTATAATCATCCGTTTCCCTAGATTCGTCACTGACGACACTTGGCATCTTTTCCAGCATTCCTCTTCGCCGCTGATTAACAGCATTCCGTTGTTTTTCTTGCTCACACTGCTGCTGTCGAAGACTTTTCTCAATCATTCGCTGCATTTTGCGTCAAAGTATAATCTTTAAAAAATCCTCAATTAAGTCAGCCAGCGTCCACGATAAATCGTCATAGCGCCAATAAGAAAACGAGAATTTTCGTAGATATGATATGTTTCCCTGTGTATTTTAACTTTCGATATTTGTCACGTTTCTAGACATTCGTGTACTTGAATGTCTAATCATAATCAACATTTTCGTCTTTCTACATCAGCCAATGAAAACAAGGTAGGGATAATTTTCCCAGCCAATCAAAAATTTGAGGCATTTTAGCATGCGTTCTTTATCTCCATCCTAGTAAGTGAAATCAAGAAATTAAAAATTAAAATCTAATTATTTGCAACATTCAAACAATTGAGTTGTCTAAGTTACTCGAAGTTTACTCAATAATTTTCTGCTACATGGAATTTCATTTTATGACAACTTACAAATATGAGCTTTTAGAATAATAACTTCATTCCTATACATATTTTTTGCGCCAATTGCAAATCTTAAATGCCTTTCGAATTTGAAGTTTACATTTTGATCTAAATATAAATTTGAAAGGAACATAATAAAATATAAAAGACTATATGCAACTTGTTAAGAACCGGTAATCAATCAATTCATTAACAACTTTAATTTTGCCAAAGTTTTCATTTAAACTTTGAAATATAAACGATATTTAATATTCCCTGCTGTTCGTAGCACAGCTATAAGTTTATTTTGTATAAAATAATTTAGGGTAATCTATATCAATATTACTACATCTTAGTTTAACGAAAGAGAAGAGAAATTGATTATTATTAATTTTTAATATGCCAAATGTCTTGGTTGGATGTTTCTGTACCTCCTCCGTAATTGTTTAGTAAACGTTGGGAGCAAAATAGGTAGCTTAAAAGAATGTGCTAAATTAAGATTAATTGTTGCAATCCATAAAAGGTTTCACTAAGAATGTAAGAATTAGAGTGATTTTTTGCCTGCCAATAATCAATTCAATTTCAAAGTAACGAGAAAATGAAATCTGCCAGATAAATTTTAATTAAATCATAGAAAAGGAGTTGTAACTAGATTAAGGAAGTGATCAAATAACATTTTGAAAGTTAATGTAAAGTCTTTACTTAGGCGCCTCCTACTATTAAGTTCAATTTTTTCTAGCATTAATGAAATACTCTGCTACTCATACAGTGAGACGCTAATGACAAAATAAAATTATCAAGAGTGCAGTAATTCACTCAATGAGAGACGCAAGTTTAAATTTAGAGGATGCCTTCTTGGATCAAATTGATTTGAATGTCTTTATATGATTATTTTTTGTTCATTCACTTTAACTAACATATCTGCTTGATCCTATCCAAATGAAGCATATTACTTTCTCAAATGCAGGACGATTAAATAAGAATTCCTAGTTCGAATGTATACCTGGCAGTTATTGGTATGGACATCATTTTCGGCAAATCTTCCCTATACTATTTTTAAGACGCATTCTTACACAGCACACATGTTAACATTAGCCCAAATAACGACATTGAAGGGGAAATTTCATTGAACTTAGATTGGAAAAATTTGATTATTCAAGAAACTATCTGTGCATATATCTAATAAGATTAATGTCAATTTTCTTGTGTTAATTAAGAAGAGAATTTACTTCAAACAAAGAAGATTCAGAAGTCAAAATCTGAATTGTGTATTTGATCGGCAGTGAAAACGTATTCTTTATCATTCTTCAAAGTGCCCCATTTACAAAAACTTTAATACAACTTGAAATTTTGGGTTTTAAAACCCACTAGGAGCTATAATTCCATTTAAAGAGTTGTTTTTCAGAATTCAGAAAATAATTCTGATTATCGAACTCTACCCAATCAAAGGCTATTTGAAAGCTAAAATAGGAAATGAAAGGACAGAATACGCATTTTTTAATTTTGAGATTTAAATTCACCCACAGCAAAGAGGATTACTAGTTGTATGTATTTCATTTTTTCGGTTTAGTCTATTTGACAACTCGAATGTCTGTTGTGATCTTGGCAGTGCAAATTAACTCCAAAACTAAAATGTAGCCTGCAATGAAGCGTTTCTATTTAATGCCCTACTGGAACTCACTTAAAATTTACTCAAATTGGTCTATTGCTTGCCTTTTTAATGATAAAAAATAAATGTTGTTATCAACCTCACTACTAAAACTTGTAACATATATTGTTGAAAGCATACTGAAATAATTCTAATACATTCGTTTTCTTCATAACCTATTAATAATTGTATTAAGTAACTTTATTTATATCAAATGTACCACAAGATTTGCCTTTTTCTCAACCCTTGATTAAATTTCAGACAATCTCACTTTTCAAGATACTGTTTTTTGTTCACTTTATTGAAAATATTTACAAATTGTCTGACTTAAAAAATTAGCTTTATTTCACATTTTACATTGAAAACAAAATTCAAGACTTCAAACTTCTATTTTAGACATTTAGTATTCATATAGAGAATGAATTTTTTGTCATTTTTTACAAAGTAGTAGCATACGCATTTGTAATTCTCATCCTTTCTACTGATATTTTATAGGCGTTTTAGGATCATTGTCTCAAATTACAATGTATTTGATATTACTTCTATAATCAATAATAATCTAAATGGGAAATAGCCTTTGAATCTTCTGTTTCAGTTTACATTAAGAAAGGGTGATCAGGCGCAGTGATTATTATTAGTAATATTTAAAGAAACAATAATGTATGTTCTTGTTGTTCAATATTAATAGCTATAAATTCACTTATGAAGTGAACGTATCAATATTACTAATTGGATTAAAAAATGTACAGCTTTCAAGTAATAGATTGAATGGCTTATATTAATGTTATGGAAGGGGTAAAATACTATCTACACAAAATACGAAGTTGTTAAACTAGTAAGACGTAGGATAGGGGGGGGGGGTATTGTGTCAACAGAACTCTAGCAAGAGTTGGCAATAAAGTGCAAAGATGATTGAAATTGCAGGCAATGAATAGCTTTTTACGGAACCTCAATACTGCAGCCGATATAGGCATGATGATAAGCTCTCAACAAGCAATAGTATCTTAAAGTAGTAATTTAGATAGCAAAATAGTCATTCATGACAATTTAATTTGACAAAATATCGTAAATTAACCTCTTGCAAACAATTATACATTGATGTCATTAACCCCAGCCTTTGATAACTTCTTCAAAATAACTATTAAGATCCATTTTCAGAAACAGCTTAAAAGATCGTATTTCGACTCTATGCATTATTTTTCAATTTTTTGCCCTGTTTATATCCGTTGATTATTCGAGTACAGATTTCTGCTAGTAACCAATTCTCAATGCCCCAATATTGATGCTTGGAAAGAAGTTAAGCATCTAGCGCCTAGTAGTTAGAAAATTCAAAGAAGCGATTTTCAGAGTTCTTCGTTCACAAAAGCCTCAGGCGAAACTCCTTATGCAAGAAGAACGGGGACTAATACAGTGCAACAAAATGTATGCGTTGAGATCAAACATAACACATCTCGGAACCAATCAACAGCAGTGGAATAAAAACATAGTATTTTAATGAATGAATTATAAAATGAAAATTAAAGTTCTATTATAATTTCATTAATTAACTAGAAACGAGTCCATTTAGAAACTACTAACAATCAGTCTCATATTACTCTTTTTAAGTATATACTAATTAATTGCTTTACCTTTGAATCTGCAATAGTTTAACGGATTCTTGGAAAGAAAAAAAACATTGTGGATGTATTATCAAAAGTCTTGTTTCATTCCGATAAATTTTTTACCCATTATATTAATTAAAAGGAAAGTACGTATATAAATACTCACTGAAATTCCCTCCCCCCCCCCCCCCCCCTACTTCGAGCGATATTAAGAAATGATGACATTTTGAAAGAAGATAATTTGTTAGTTTTGGGTAGCAGTGGTCTTTACTTAACTTCTCAACTATTTAGAAGGCAAACAAATCCGTTTACTCTAAAATATGGACTAAAAGAAAGAGAATTCAATAAAATTAACTTTGTTTTAACGATGCAAACTCTCAATATGAGCTTTGATTGAAAGTGTGCCATGGATTCACTTAAATGTTTGTTTAAGTCAAAATGTTTTACTTGCGTACATATTTTATTTTGTTTTTTTATTATTTACTCGAGAGAAGAGGGCGGTTTTAGATATGCTAATTACTTGATAGTCATTATTTCGATTTAAAAAATATAAAATAGTATTATTAAGAAATTAAGAATTTTTAAAGGGGGACAATTAAGCTAAATACATTAGTAATCAGAATAAATTACTTGTAATAGATCAACTTCTGAAAATTTCAACTTAAAATATTTGTTCCAGAGTTGTTATTTTCTAAAAGATATGTAACTTTGAAAAATATCCACTGGCGAAACTTTGAGATATTAGTGCTGAGTCTAAGCATTACCGTTTAATCCAATTGTCGATTCTCGTATTCGATCAATAAGACCTCAAAAAGTTGAACGTCCATCCTATGTTGTTTTAAAAAAGAATTTATTATAAAAGCGTATATTTGGAGTTGTAGACGTCGGCCCTCAACTAATCTTTAAAGAAAATATTAAATAACTACCTCATCACTGTTTTGTTAAAATTCTAACCTATCGAAAATCGTCAACTAGCATTTGGCCTTCTCAAATATTGCCCGAGAATTGAAAATGAAAAGACAGAATTTACGCTTCTTGATCAATAAGCAGAAAAGGTAATATAGGCCAGTCTTTGAGTACTTCATGCGAGGCTTAGTGAAATTATAAATTTTGAAAGGTGAGCTATCCATTTGGTAAATATTGTACATCATGGCCAAAATGCTCATTGAATAAACGAAGACTTTTAAATACTTTGATATTGCTCAGACAAGTTTTGATCCCCTCCGCTTGGCAACTTTAATTGCTTCCCACAAGTGAAAACACAAAACTTTGTGTAGTTAATGTACGTTAATAATAATAATAATAATATAAAAGGTAATGTATAAAATATTTATGAATCGATTCCTTTCCTGGCGGTGGGCAAGAACAGAGTTTGTAAATGAACAAGAAATGCTAACCCAACCTAATGTTGGAGTAAAAAGAGTTTGTCCATATTTGTTCTCTCGTTTGAGTGAAAAGTATCTGAAATTGTAATATTAGAAATATTTAAAGCGTTCGTAAAATATAATGCTGATTTCTGGGCGTTCAGAAAGCACGAATCTTCAAAATAATACATCGTAGAGTATAAGAAGCATAATTTCCCTTGCTGTGAAACATGAAGATATTAAAACAGTTTGACGTCCAAAAGTCCACACTGCTGGCATTTTAGATTGTCCTCAAATATTCTCTTTTGGCTCTGGTCTCTTCGGTTCAATTAGAACCTAAGTTATAGAGCTCCTTATTTACCTTATTATTATTTTTTTAATCTATTGACATAAAAAAATCTATAGTTTCCAAAATTCATCTGATTTCTTTGGTATGATTTCTGACAAATGGTTTCAAGTACTTTTATTATTTCTGGAATTAATTTAACTATCATAATTCATAGTGCAAATGCGTGGATTTGACACAATTTTAAAAATTCATTAAATCATTTAAAAAGCTGGCAAAGACCAAGGATAAATTTGAAAATTTTATCTTTAATAAAAAAAACTTGATGAAAATAAAAACAGTTGAAAATCATAAATTTTGATTAAGTTGAGTCTAAGAAGTTATAGTTTCTTGAACTAAAGCCTAGAATTATTCGTTTCATGTAAAAATCACAGCCAAACAGGCATAAAAGAGCAGGGTTTTTGTATTATCCCTCTGCCTCATTCTGAACACATTATTAACTCAGTGCTCCATAAAATAGGACTTCAGAAGAGGCTGCGGCTTAGAATTCATCAGTTTGGATAAATCAATTTCAATTCAATGGAAACGCTTTTAGCTTCTAACTCGTTATTTGCATGATCGGAAGGTTTTTAGCCTCTGCTTAAAAATTCGCCAATAAGAGATAATTAGGGGCTGTAAATTTCTTAATTGGCAATGCGCAGGATTTGAAGTAGTGGAAAAGGGAGATGTGAGACTATGAAATACAAAACGTTTAGCAACTAACTCAATTTTGAATAAAATGAAGCACACTTCTAGGAAAAAAATCCTTTTCATAACCTTTATAGTCTTATAAATATAGACTAATTTGACTTTGTTCCGACCTTTTGTCTGTAAGAAATCAAGAGTATGTCAAGCGGAAATGCATTCCTTGCATGAATGACGTCAGATGGAAATTAACTATAAAATATGTTAAAACCTATCCAGTAAAAATGAAATTCATTAAACTTTCTACTTCAGAAAGTGTTCTTTTCATTCCTAAAAGGTTAGACTATTTTAGGTTACATTTTTTCTATACACGATTATTTAAATAGACCATTTAAATCAAACCGTTTATGGTCTGTTTGGCTTTTATGCAAATTAGTGAAAATAAATAATTTGGGTTAAGATTATTCAAAAGTTTTTCCCTAAATTAGGTAGAAAGTGCCGATGTAATGAAAGCAAACTGAAATGATCGTCATTATATATGTCCGTTGGAAAATTAAATTGTATTGTATTGTATCGCGTTAGGTTTTATTGCTGATTAGTAGTAAAAACCACTGAGATGAAAGTCTTAAAATTACTTACCCACAGTACTTAAAGGTTACAGAAACACTTAGGGGTGTGGTTACAAATATAAAATGTAGTAAATTTTAGTGATTGTTGTCAAGGAAGGACCTGTATATACATATATATTTATTTACTTATTAACAAAACGAGCAAGAAAACGTACGGGAAACGTTTTTTGACAAGAAGGTTTTGTCATCAGAAAATTTGGGAAATGGTAATGCTTCAGGTGTAAACACCACTATGGCTGCACTTTTACACCTGCGAGGCTTTAACAACACAAGTTGGCGATACACGGAAACGAAAGTCCAGGCCAGGGTGGATTCGTGCCACTTTTGCGCATGCATTTTTTAATATTTAAATTATAGTAAATAAAGAAATAAGCCTCTGTTGTTATTTAGAGAAATGCTTCCAAGTATTTTGAAAGTGAATAAATTTTGTGCAAATGCTAAAATTCATTCTCAAACTGATGGTTTACTCATTAATACGTTATGCCAACCTCACGGACCCGCGGTTAATATGCGAGTATGAAACCCATGAAATGACATATAAGACCCAGGAATTCAAAAATTTGAATCAATCTTTCTGTTGAATGAAAATTGCAGAATAACATATAAATAATTTTTAGTGAAAATGCGGACTTAGTGGGGTTAGTTTAGAGAAATATAAAAATATCTTCACGCAATATATCTCTTGAGCGAGTATCAATTAAAGACTTAAAACAGCGCAAAAGTAACTTTTACTCGAAGCGATTCTATTTCTCATCTCAAAGTGGTTTAAATGAGAATATATCTATAAAAGATTACTACCTTTCAAAGCAATTTCGGGTTAATAACATTAAAATAAATAAACAAATTTCAAGAACTTTCTAGCTTCTTAATTGTTTTTAAACCCTTGATTTTTTTACATTTTATTTTAATTCTTTCAGTCTTTTCGCACACACCTATTAATTCAAATGAATTGAAAAGGGTCCAGTTATAAAGGAATCTAGTTGAAAACTTGTACATTTTTCTTAAAAAATTTGATTTAAAATATTTTGAAATATAAGAAGCTTTCTTGTTTCACTAATGAATACGATTACAATTAAGTACTAAATAATGAAAAGCAAATTTTATCCCAGATGTACTTATGTGAATACTTTCATTATAAGAAATAAAGCAATAATTTCTTTTTTTAAATGAACTTAGACGTCTAACCTTTTTAACAGCACTTTTAGAAAAGTTGGCCTTAATGAGCCTTTTTATGTCAAAACGATCCATCATTCTGCGAAAGGTGGAAATTGAATTATAAGATTAGTAGACCCATAAGCTTTCTTTTCTTTGTACATTTATTTTCAGACTAAAGTACAGGATAGAAAGAGCTTTACCTCAAATTAGTATGATGAAATCACCTATGCTTCTCTTTAGAAATCCTCAGTTTTCCCAACGTTTGTGACACCAGAAGCAATTTTACCCCCTAATGTCAGCCCTTCTCAGCGAACTGTGTGCCCTTCAATCTTATTCCATCACTGACTCCGTCGCAGCATCCTCTTCAACGCCCCATTTGCACTCCCCCCTCCCCTCCCCCAGTGTCTAATTCATTTCCAATAAACTCTGTTCATAACTGTCTATATTCTTCATCTATCCTGTTGTCGTATTGGAGATTGCTAGAGGCTAGGAGGTATAACTAGCATTATGGCTTGGGAAAAATGAGACGCTAAGGCTTTCAGCAAACTCTTCTAAAAGTCAATAAAATCTGTGAAGTTATAAAACCCGCCATTTTAAATTCTTCGGTGCGGCTACTACAACTAGAAAGGAGGATCAGAACGTCATTAACTGGCGTTACAATTTCGAATTTGATTTTGTCCTGCACGTGAATGAATGTAAGTTTTTGACTAATAGGAACAATTATTACCCAGTGGGATTCATGTTTATCTCTCTAACGTTAACTATTTCAAAGGAAATTTCAGATTTCAGTTATGTTATTCTGTAGACGCCTATTGCTTGGCATACGATATTCAAATAAATTTTGCAATTACAGCTAAGCGCTCCAATGTATCATTCATTACCATCAAAATCATTTTAAAAAAGAGCAAAGCGAGAACTATTACACTTTTAATACAATCATTTGTACGCATAGAAATGAAATTTTATGACGTGAAAACTCCAAATTTAAAACACGTTCAATTTAGAGCACAGAGCGTGGCTCAATCAAAAGTTGCATGAATGAAATTATATCTTTTCTAACCAAAAATTAATGCTAAAATGGCATCACTATTAGAGTGGAGAGAGACAATAGAGGATTGATCTTAGTCTATTTACAACTAATTGTTCCTAATTCATTCTCACTATTCTTGATTATATTAATAATAATTATAATAATATTAAGGACATTTCAAATTCTGGTAACATGTTTACAAATGATGACGCAAGTCCTCAGAAATAGGGTGCATTTGAAGAGCACCAGACCATAAATTTCTGATTTATTTCCGAATACCAAATCATAATGATAAAGCTTTCATTTATTTTTTTAGCAATTTAAATGAACCTGAAAACAGATTGATTGCCTTAGCAGTACAATTTTATAACCATTGATAATTAGAATTCAATTGTCAAACTATTTTGCATCATACATCTTTAATAGTTTCACTAAACTGAATGAAACATTTCGTAAATATAATTTCAAGTTGACAACAACCGAGTGATAGATGCCTTGGGCGTAACTTCAAAAGCACCAGCAAACATTCAGCGGTAGTGCTATCCATTTTTCAGATTAATTGACGTTGTAAACACAAAGCATAAAAATTCCCCAAACAGGCTTGTATTGGTCAACGGAATTTGGTTTAACCCTAAATGCTATATGTTAATAAAAGCCACTTTCTAACATGTCGCTCTTCAATTCATGAAACATGTGTGAAGCGAGAGATGATCTCGTTATTTTCACGATTGATTGGACTAGAATAGTCCTGCCACTTTAAGTGAATTGTCATAAAAGGATTGGCGTTCCGCTCTTTAAGTACAAAGATGAAAATGAACGTGTATATGAAGTAAGCATATACGGCTGAAGTTCTAATGCCAATGAGAATCGAAGCTTGTTAAAACTGGTGCAAAAAATGTGAATTGAAATCAAACTACTGCTTTTGAATACGAGGACATTTGGCGTTATGCTTTTGCAATTTAGGCTGACTTTTAAAACTTATGTTTCAGTTGACTTTTAAGTTTCTGGAAAAGATTCCATTTTGGGGTCCAAAACTTTGCATTTCCGTTTATAATTCTTTATTCTGATTTTCATAAAATAGACCGAATGCCAATAAATCTGAAGATGACTTTGGTATGTAAATAAATGAACTATCGTGCTGCTATTGCTGGACTTGCAAAAATGCTGTTTTTCTGACATGTCAGTTGAAGTTTGTCATTTAATTGGACTGTACACAAACGAGTGAAACTGCACGCAAAAATTTTGATTATTTCGATGTGTTTTAGAGACTGCTTTATAACTCAAATGTAAATATATTTTCCATAAATATATATGTTGAAGTAAATATTGAAATTCACCCTCGTGACTGAGTTCCACTTTCAGTTTAATGCAATTTTTAAAATAAATCAACCTAATTTTATTCCTGTTCCATCAAAAATTTATCCCGAATCATTTACTGAAAAGAGAAAATTCACTGATTAATGGGATATTGCGCAATGGAGGAAGAAGAAATCCATCCGATGGCAATTAATTTTAAGTGGCTTACAATTAAAAGTATATAAAAGCAGAATCAGAATTAATAATTTAGAAATTTTATTGTTTGGCGAAAATGCATCGTAAAATTTCCTTGATTACTCATGCAAACATGAAGGTTTAAATAATAATATTTTTATTGTATCTCTAGCCTTAAACTGACTTCCAAATTTGAGGTCATTCGAGATTAAATGCCCACTGATCTAATCTAATTATCATTGGTTCCTTTAGCATGAAACTAATGAATATTTGATCTGTTGGAACTTTGAAAACCAGCTATTTCAAAGTTGGTGTTAACCGTGCACTATTTTACCAAACAATGCAATCATTATGATTCGAATATGCCTTAAAATCAATCCTAATAATATTCAATGTTGTGAATAACATTATCACAGGCAAAACATTTCCAAGCTGAGCAAGCACGGATTAAGTATTTCATACTTTAAAATGCTTCTTATTGTCATGCACTAATAATAGCACCAATAAATGAAAATAGACATTTATAGCATTTACCTGGCATAGTTTTGTGTAGATCTCCATTGTAACTATTACTTTAAAGGGGTGAGAAACGCCAGTCACTCCTGGTTTTGTATATTAACCCTATTATATTGATATATATATATATGTTCTATTTCTGGGGTGCGCGATAGATTTACCTCCACGTGGTACACCCTAGACAACGCATACTCATCCCTTAAAAATGTCTATCAATCGGCTGTTGACTTCTGACTTTAGACTACCATGACCCCACTGTATGTCACATTCGACTCCTTCCACAGTACTCATCTTACCTTTTCTCTGCCTTTGTGTCTGTCTGTCTCCTTTACATCTGTGAATCATTATTTTGTCTACCCTCTCGGCTTTTTGTCACGTTAATGTTCCTCCTCCTCTATGTGAAGCCCGAAGTAAGCTAAAGGGTTGATTATAACCATCAAAACGCTTACCATTTGAAATAAATAAATTCCAAAGTAAAAATAAATGAAATATGCAAAACATAACAAAAAGTATAATTAAATGGCTGACTATTATAAATGCTTTTTGATTAAGTTAACTACAATATGGGGTAACTTTGTTAAATCTAGCTTATATAGACTTCTCTAAGAAGCTAATTAAATTAAAATGACAACTATCAAAACGCCTGCCATTTGAGATAAATAAAATAAATAAATGTCCAATTTCCCAAATAAAGTTCCACGTTTTCCCTCAAAACATTTCCAGAGAAATAATCAAATAACCGCTTTTGGAAAATCACGTATTATTAATAAATCTAATAAAATTTTTGTGCACCACCTGCCTAAAGCCTGATTAATAAACTTTTATTAGTGTGATTGAACTATTTATAGGCTTCATAATCTGCACATTTTCAAGACCGTAAAAGAACAAATTTATAAACAAAAGCCATAATTAATGAAAAATCCTCTTTTTATTTTGTCAGCATCTGCCTCTAACCTCTCAGTTGAAGTTTCAAATAAGTTTATCGATTAAAGGGGCCTTTACCAATTCTTATAATTATAAATGCTCAAATGAGATCTGACTTCTGCTCAACTACGACGCCTGTTTTCTCTCATCATACTGGACCGATTCCTACTCATGTTCTTCAACAAACTCATCTTGTTTCAATTGGAAATCCACTTATACTCCCACGGACACAATATATTTGCATTTAAGGTTTGACCTGTTTCTATGGCGCTCTGGGTACATTCGACGCCAATTATGAAGCTCCGGTTTTGCACGCCTGTCTCTCAAACTACCCACAATTTGATATTATTGTTTAACGAGATTATCTTTAGAATGTGTGAACCCCCGTCAATATCCATCATTACAATAAGAGTAATTATGATGTCTTAGAATGGAAACTTCCTATAAATAACTCTCAAACCTCTGAATTTCATTTCTTAGACTTGGAAATATTTCGACAAAACACAATCAAATATAGGCTTTATTTTCAACCTGTAATTCATTCGAAAGTTTACAGGAACGAATTACTTTTTTGAAAGTTCTGAATTTGTGTTGGTGCAAAAGGATTGAATTATAAAATACTCCACCTTAAAATGAGTGGGCACAAGGCGAAATTGAATTCAATCATTTGAATTTAATCTAATTTGCTTCCCTTGTTTATCTTATTTCGTTTGAGCTCATTAATATGTCATCATTAATTTATCTTTCTTTAACTCAAAGGAAACCAAAAATTGAAACAATTTGAGTTGGATGCTAACTTTCACATGATCCTCATCGTTCAGAAATTAGTTAACTCCATAGAATCACTGAAAACTTCTTCAATGATTTTTATGTTATTTAAAGTTCAGAAACTGGCAATGCCTCTTCCAGCATTAGGCATTATTGGTTAGGTAAATTGGTATGGGGTTTAAAGTTGTTCGAAATCTACTGAAAATTCATCATCTGAAGCATGAACTCTCTGATTCATTGCAAGATTTGGGCATATCGACTCAAATTCTCAAAGTTCAAGACCCCTGGTAGAGACAAAAGGTCAAGGTTAATGCCAATAATGTCAGGAAAACCTAAGCTCTTTTATACATCAACATTACCTCGTTGAGTCAACTCTGAAAAACAACGGTAGCCGATATGTTATTGACGATGCCTCTATATCTTTTTTTTAATTTTTTCCAGATAAATAAAAGAGAAACAACAAAATATTTACGCGTATTCGAAAGTAAAATACTCTTTCAATGCCAACGAGAAGAGTATATTTTCCAATATTAAAATCATTATCAATAAAACAAAATAACCAGGATGAAACAACTTTGGCGGTAGGATCTCAGGTCCTCAGGCCCTGTAAAAGATAAGCAACACGTAATATTTGGCGTGTTTTCTGTCTGCTTTGGGGTTGAAAGCTTTTTACCTAGACAATAAAGTACCATTTTGTCCATAGATAATGGTGAAAAATTTGTCAACAAAGAAGAACTATAGAAAAGAATCAAGTTGGAGTCTCGATGTTTCCGAATAGTAATAATTGTTGAAGGTAATAGACCGGATTATGGAATCTAAACAAATTCAATGAAATAACAAAACACGGAATGGTTTGAATGCGCATGGAGGTATTCAGAGAAAGGTATTTATAAAGTGTGGCGATTCTGAGAAAGCAACAATATGCCGTCATAAAAGTTGGACTGGGTGAGGTTACGCCAGCATAGGTAAATGGGCTCATTGTTTTGGAAAACCAGGCTCTAATACAGCTCCACCTACTTTCCATTAATGCAAAGTTCCAGTCGAAGGCTCTTAAAAAGGAATAACAACGGGACTCTAATGCTAACAGCATGGAATATCTGTTCAGGGAATGCGATTTCTAGTCTCGAATTACTACATTGAAAGCTTTGCCAAAAATTTTGTTTAAATTAACTCAATACAAGAAGATAAAATTATTCTACAATTACTCACTTGGTATTCACCAGGGTAGTCAATCAAATAAATCATTTACCCTAGCATTAATAAGCATTTAGCTTTGCCTTAGGCTTAGCGTTGAGGCCTCATAAAAGCCTCCTAAACGTAATAATCAAAGAGCACATAATTTTCACGCAGGCCATCTATTGGTAGTGATCTTAAATACTAAAAAAAGAATCAAATCAAGACACAATCGTTACTCTCAGCAGAGTATATGATTCATGCCCTCTACTGGAAGTGCACGAAAATTGTCCGCTCTGCAAATACTTTCGGCGAGTTCTTAGCTCATCCAACTTTCCCATCTACCTGTTCAGCCATTCATTTTGACCTAATTATGAATCCTATTTTTGGTTGTGATTCATATTGAGAGACAATTAATCACGTCTAACGGCGAAGAAACTCGGCAATGATGACTAATAAGCTGACTTTACAATCCTGCTTTGTAAACTCATTATGTCAAATGGTATTAATTTTAATATATATATAAACACATTTATGTATATTTATTTTGTGATATTTATCATTAGTCCTTAAACTTTGACTTCAGTTTCACCCAAGGGTGGTGGTACATTTATAGCAGTTAATTAATAGCAGTTCATTAGCTGTCTTCTTGCTTCCCAGTATCTCTGGCTTTCCGTCGTTGCCTTAAGGTCTGGACACCGAATCAGGTGGGTCTTCTCCATTTCCTCCTGTAGGTTACATAGAGGGCATCTGGATTGAGTGTATACTCCCAATCTGTGAAGGTGGTTGCCAAGCAATAGTATCCGGTACGTAGTCTAAACTCAGCAACGGCTTCGATTCTTGGCCATTCGGGTATGTCAGAGAGTGCCACTGTCCACTGTTTCTCCTTTGTTCGAGCTTTAAGTTCGTTGCACCTTGAGGTTTGGAATTCTCTTCTGATTAAGGCCTTCATTGTGTGAAAAGACATCGGCCGGTCCATCCATTGCAAAATCGTTGTCCCCTTCTTAGCAAGTGTGTCAGCAAGCTCATTGCCTTTAATGCCACAGTGACCAGGAATCCATTGTAGGACCACTGTTTTGTTTTTCTCTCTCAGCAGCTCAAAGAGTTTTCTACATTCCTTTATCTCAGCTGTTTTGGGTGGCTCTCTGTTTCAAATAGAGTTTATTGCTGACTGTGAGTCCGAAAGTATCACCGCTTTGGTAAATTTCGTATCCAGGCAACATAATTGGCATAGTTGCGATAAACTTACCTCCACGCGGTGCACCCTGGGCAACGTATACTCATACGGCAAAAAAGTCTATTAACCGGCATTTGACTTCTGACTTCATTTATGTATATACATTTGTGAAAATTTTAAACGTCGAAATGGCATTATAAAATATACAGTAAATAAAAATAAAAACAACTAAGTTATTAAACAGGTATTCTGCTTAAAAACACACGAAGAACAAGGAAAAACAGAAATCTTTTAAAAGTAAAATTTTCCTAAAACTCCTTAAGTGTGGGAAAAAACAAATTATTTAGCATTTATCCCACCTACCACAGTCGGTAACTACGACTTTTTGAGTTTAGAAAAAAGTAAGTAACAGAAAGGAACTAATCTCTACTTAAGCCATTAAAAGTCTTTCAATTGATTTGAATTTTAAAAGAATTTTGAGAAGCGAAAGGCATTTTGAACTTCCGATTATAAAGTTAGCTTGAAAGTTATTATTAATTATTATTAGATTTCATTGATGTCCTTTTCATCATTTTTAAATTAAAAGGCTCGTTATTTATCAAAACGGAAAGTCAAATACAATGAAGTCTAATTAAGATTAATTTATTCAACCGAACTTCTCATCGAATATGCGGAATTTATCTAATTTGACTTAATTTTTGTCATCAGCTGACTTATTAGTATTCTTATTGGTTACTCATTAAGTAACTCCAATTCACTGTTAATGATGAAGTCCTGAGTGAATTAATTTATGCAAACATTTATTTATTAATATTAAATGGCAGGCGATTTGATAGTTATCATTAGCCCTTTAGTTGACTTCAGTCTTCACAGAGGGGAGGAGGAACACCAAAGTGAAAAAATGTCGAGAGGGGGGGGGGGGGAACAGAAGAATATTGCTTATATTCCGAATCCAGTGTTGGCCTGACTCACAATATTGGGTAACCAACAAGTTTATGAAGCCAGACCTTGTACCCAGATCCCACCTTCCACATTTGCAGCAGTATCTATTTTTTATAGAACTACTTCTCAACTAGGCATTGACTTTTGCAATCACTCTTTATCATTCTACTCTCTGTACACGCGTACCTGGTTTCACAAACCTTAATGCTTTTCTAAATGTTAACACCATGGCACCACCTTCACTTCTGTTTTGACTTTTTACTTTCAGGAACTACGAGCCGATGATCCTAGTATTTATGGCAATTCAAATAGTAACATTCAAATCCCACTATCTTAAAGGCTGAACAAAAATTTTGGGAAATTTCTCGGAGGCGATTATTTAGAGAAAACATTGTTTGTGATCTATGAAAGCCGTTGGAAGCTACGCATGAAACAATGTAAAGGTCTGTTCAAATTGAATCCATGAACAATGTCTGCTACTTATAACAATCATGTTTATTAACTTAGCCAAACTTCACTTATCGCATTCTGAGCACAAATTTTAGCGATTATCGCAAGATAATTTATTTATTGGTTTTAATTGTACTTTATTTCACTTCTATTATCTCGTCACAAATTCTCTCCTGTCTGTCTATGTTTTCCCATGTTTGCCTGGCAAAACACCTTCACAGATTAGGAGTATACACTCAACCCACATGCCCTCTATGTAACCTACAGGAGGAAATGGAGAAGACCCACCTGATTCGGTGTCCAGCTCTAAAGACAACGACGGAAACCCAGAGATACTGGGAAGCAAGAAGACAGCTAATGAACTGCTATTAATTAACTGCTATAAATGTACCCCCCCCCCCCCCCCCACCCTTGGTGAAGCTGAAGTCAAAGTGTAAGGGCTAATGATAAATAGCATAAAGCCTGCCATTTGAAAAAAAATGTTTTCCATACATTACTGTAGTCTTTCGCATTTCACTCTAAATTATTTCATTGCTCATCATTATTTTTAGTGAGAAAAGGTTACTTTTAGCTTTATTTCACTTTTAGTCAGTTTTAAAAGGGAAACTGATAAGATTCATTTTTCCTTTTCTTTGTCACCATTTACGCCGAATATATTTTCTGAACGAGAAGAAAAAAGGCATTGAAGACCCTCGTACGTTAAAAAACCGATATTTATTCCATTTATTTTTTCATTTTCACCTAAATGGAACCATAATATTTCCTTTGAAAAAAGAAATTTCATTACTAACTTATCTTGTTATTTAGGATAAAATTCGCAATATTTAGTTTAAACAAACAATTTCAAGGTTATTTGTCATCTTATTTCAATATTTTTACTAAAGCTAAACAACGAATCTATTTGATTGCTAAACGGGCTATTTTTCCTGTTCCTTCGCAATGTCCAGTTACTTGGATTTTGGACGCAGTTGATGCTTTCCTCCATCCACAGTTTTAATTTGTCGAAAAATGAAACGATGTGAAGTATTGTAGTTGAATCTTGGGATACTTCGTTCAGTGTGCTTTACAGACGCGGGTAAAGAAGATGTTGGCCATGCAACTCCTCTTTAAGACGCCTCGATGAAATAGAAGAAAGTATCTCGGCGTATATGACCACAAGGATTAAATCAAAGCTGGAAACGAGTGCCAACTTAAATAAACGAACTTTATATTGTCATACAATTGATGATCGAGTCTGGCTAATTAAGGTATGGCATAATGCTTGGTTGTCACAGCAGAGATTTCAATTTTTAAAAGGTAAAAATATATTGGACGCAATTTTGTAATGTGGAACAAAATGAAATGTCCTCAAAACAAGTAGCCAGTCATCAAATTTTTGCCAAAACTAACTAAATAAAATGTAAAAAGCCCATTTATGCTGTGAATATCCACGACTGATTTCAGAGTCAGTCAAATTTCCTTCCTCCTGTCATTTTAATGGCAGCTTCGTCTTAAAAGTTCAACTGAGTTAGCTCTATCCTCCTTCTAAACGAGAAAATTTACGCGATTCTACTGCATACTTATTAGCACCAGTTCCCTACAACTTTTTACTTGATTAAAAAATCGATTTTAAATTCACCCACTTTATCTTTTAGATATTTCATTCAGTTTTAACCCACCCACAGGTAGGGGTTAGAAATACTCCCCGACGTTTTATACCTGTGCTGGTGAATGCGCAGTGGATGCGCTAGAATCATCTCTAAAACGTGACTTGGTAGAATATTGTAAAGTCCACCATACGGCAATAGGATAATACTGTTAAACTGAGCATATATGCCGTGTAAAGGGACGGGAAGCCATCATCAGCAAAGCAAACTCAGCAATATGGATAGGTGAACTGAGGATGAAACTACCAAAGGGGGGGGGTCAAGGTAGCCACAGAATTACCAAGACATCTTTAATTGTCAATGCCACTGAAAGATCTGTAGCTCCTTCCAACGAGATATATCAGTTAAGTCACGTTTATTGATTTAACTCCCGAAGAGCCGACGAAGACGAATGTAAAAGAGCTATGCTCTATTATAGAGTTGAAGTTTATGTATTAGCAGCGAGGGTCATTCAAACTTAAAGGAATAGAGGGAAGTTTGCTTGACATTATTGTTCATTTCAAAGCTTGTTTCATCCTTCAACATCTTCCATCTCAGAGGAGTAAAGCCTCACTCATTGGAAAGTACACTTTTGGGGTAATAACGGGGTGTATATAAATTCGCATTTCCTCAAATTAGTTTAATGGGTTTACGATGGTGTCCATATTCCATAATTCACAATGCAATGCAAAATAGTTGGTATACTTGATTACCTAATAGGTCACATGATTTCAACTAATTTATTAAGTAAAAAGGAATGAATTTACCAAAACCACTTTTAGTAGTCAAAAGGCCTCTTGGAGCCCTTTTAGAACAAAGAGACTAGAAAGTAAAGTCAAATTTGTCACGGCAGAATAAAGTGATCATGATTTAGAAAGTTTAAGTAGAAGCCAAGTTTGAAAATTGAGACCTTTGGAAAATTAGATGAATCGAGGTTCATTTTGTGAGCGAAGGAGTTAAGCTGTGTAAATATCGGGATTTATTTAGTTCCCATGACGTTAAAAGGAAAATCAGTTGAAAACTTGTCTTCTTCAAGGATAAGTATTCAAACACATAAAAAGGAAGTTTACTGAAAATTTTGACCTCTTAAAAATGGTGTTGTTGGATAGAAGAGGTGAGTCAGAGAACTGCGAGACCCTTGCTAAATCCTGGAGTTGAGATCTTTCTTTTCATCGTCTTGCCCTCAATACGGAAAATCTGGTGGAAATTTTTGCATTTGCCCTCATTTCACTTTATTCCTGTAGCATTATCTATTTAGCGAGGGAATGTGCCAGTTGGTGGACCAAGTTGGTGGAACTTGGGGGGAATGATCCGCCATTGGCTTATCGCCTCGCCAACCTTTACAAAAGGTAAATGAAACCGGAAATCAATACACACTAGTGTTTCTTTACCTACACCCTTTAGTTGTGGTTAATAATCAGTAATGTGACAATACGGATTCATACGAGGGTTCAATGTCCAACTTTCGTTTTCCTTCTCTGCTTGAAGTTGCCCTAATCAGTTCTTTGAATATGCTAATTAAGAGGCGTCTTATTGAATATGAAGAGCATTTCGCCCATATCTTCACTTCCATGTGAAGACTAAATCAGCGATCCAATTTTCATCTTTGTGGTTGTGGAATAGATTTATTCAGGAGGGGCATTTTCTACAGCAAATTCAACACTTACTTGTCTTCTGCTGCACATTCCTAAAATCATTCTTCAAGCAGTGCTCTGGACCACTTTTATTCTTTTATGCTCCACTTCAAACAATATTAGTTAAATCGTCTAGAAAAGGCTAATTTGATGAATATGTCTAGTACCTTTAATTCGAGCTTTTAATCGGTAGGAAGGTGTCTTTTGGTCTTCAAGGTTTAATTACTTAAAGCCCCATCTGGGAATATTCTAGTATTCACTGTTGAGCTCACCTGTTGGTTTATATTTGAAGGGATAGTTGATCCAGGTCTACTCTGACATGCATTTAGACTACTTTACTAAGTGTCGCTTCCTCCACATATGTGTCAAGGTGAGTGTTAGGTTGTGGAAGCATCTGTTCAGCTAGCCCAAACAATAAAACGATAAGACAAAGTTCATCTGCTTAATCGAGCTATCCCCGTGTCCACTCAAAGGCTGAGAAGGCCGCCAGTTAGAATTTCACTTTCCAACTAGTCGTTTATGCCCTATCTAAAGTCAAAACATTCAGTGAGAGGGTTAAAATGCTTTAGCCTGTATTGGTGATAACTCAGGCCACTTTCAATGCAGACGGTGGCATGAGGCTTCTGTATACATTCAACCAGATTACAGCAATACAGCTAAATTTCAGCCTTCATTTTGTAAATTTGGCGTTTATTACGAATTTTACCCAACACTCCGCAGAACCTATCACTCTTAACTTTTCTAAGAAGCCGTTTTACAAGGCTAAAGGGAGTCTGAAACTCGTATCTAATCCCTTCGGTTATACATAATTCACTGTGTCTGAAAGGAAATTTTATGAAATGTGGCTCAAAAGACTCAACTTTCGTTTTAATTCATATGATGGAAAAATCTAGACGCTTGGCACTAGTCGTGACAGAAGAAAAGAATATGGAAGAAACATTTCAACGTTACGTTTTAAGTCTTGCCTCATTCGATATTCAAGTACCTTCCCCCCCCCACCCCCCACCTCCGCTCACGCTCTCAATAAATGTGATATTTTCATCCAATAATCTCGATTTCATATCTTTTCCTAATCTTTGCTATAAATGTACCCAAATTGCCTTTCACTCAATTCTGGAATCTGCCAAGATTGAAGGTGACATTTGTAGATATTTACGTAATTTATCCATCATGCTAAACGGTAGAGATTATTGGCATATTTTTACTTAAAGCCTTTGTATATTTGCAATAGGAAAATAGGGAAACCGATTAGATCGTCTTCGAAATCACAAGCATACTTCCACGCAGCAATTTATGATGGAAAAAAGGAGACAAATATTCTTGAATTGGGAGTATTTATGACCAAACTTTTCGCATTATTTCTGACACACTTGAGTGCATAATCTAATGACTGACTGTAGGTTCTAATTAATAATCAATGGACATTATGGCATGTTGGTGATTCAGTAGTCTCGGCAGTAGTAGTCGACGATCGTCATCGATGCGATTCGAGTAGATAAAATGACTCTTTTCATCTGCTAAAGGTAATCACTTACACTGCTTATTAGCTGATTGCCTAATGCCATAGCTGCAACTAATTCAGAAACACTAAATACTTCAAGTTCAAGACAAATCCCTGATTCAAAGATGACCATTTACAAGATCGGAAATCTTGCCTTTAACTACCGATGCCAATTCCATTCGAGCTTACTGTCAAGATGTCACACATATCGCGCATTCACATGCAAATAAAAATTATGGGTGACTTGAAGGTCACCTGTTGTGTGTGTGTGATGGTGTGTGACATGCCCATCCACTCCATCCCCTTGAGAGTGTCCGATCAATAGGAGGCACATAAAAATTAAAAACAATGACTTCCCAGCCTTTTGGTTAAGAGCTTTCTAAACCTTCACCTTGGCTTGAGGGGTGGCATTATCGGCGCGCCGTGATGAGAAGCAGAGGTTCTGGCAGTCCTTTTATTGGCCAAACTTAGCCGGTATTTTTCACTCTAAGTGCACCAATGAGCACCAGAATCTAAACTCCGGACTTTCCTGACATGCACATTAGCCATTGCGCCAACAGAACACGCACGAAGAAACTTCAGCGGGATACATTTTGCTCTTCCCAACTTCAAGAATATTACAAAAAAAAACCTAAACTGTTAGTGAAATGACAATGAAGGGGTTGTGGTAAACAATGTACGATTGTCTTAAGCGCTAGATCACTTTGTTTAATTGAGGACTAATAAAAATGCGTTTTCACTGCCGGAATCTTCGGCTTAAATTCTGCTATTCAAATCAGTTTTCTATACAAGTAACAATCGTAGATAAATAACAGTAAATTCGAGTTTCACGGTCTCATCTCAACCAATAAATAATGATTAAGCTAACCTATCGAAACTTTCTACCACGTTTTTGAAAGTCTTGGGAGAAACCTTAAGCTGTTTGCGACAATCAGTTCGCTTCAAGTTATCTTTGGGGTTTATTTTTAGAGAAGTATGAAAAGCTTCGTGTTGTAAACAACCCTCGATTAACAACAGATCGGTGAATCAATGTAACTGCTGTCCAATCAGGTCTCGCAATCACGGACATATACAAATTCGGAGGATTTTAATCCTTTAATGCCTAACTTCTGAACTAAATTCAAAGTAGGCCAAGTTTCAGTTGAAGTACAATTTCTAACCCACACAGTCGTCTCGCCTCAGCTACTGGATTCCTCTTCTTCGCAATTTCTTATTTCGAATTATCCACATATTTTCTCGTCGTTTAATTGGTTTTAAATTAGTACTGGCAACTGTGCTCACACACTCACTCACTCGCACTCACACACACACTAAAATAAAAGGCAGAGGTCTCAAAAGTAACTAGTTCCGAAAGCATCACAGCTTTTAATCATAACTGCATCAGATGTCTAAAAATAACGCGCGTTTCAACATAGCAATGGTTGTAGGTCATTCACGATTGCACATATAATTGCATATTGCACCCAGCATCCATTTAGAAAAGAAAGGACATAATCTTTCGGACGATTTGTTACAAAAAATTACAATTTAATTTACAGAAAGAATCTCGACCATCATAAGTTCATAATCCCCAGTAGACTACAACAATGACCACACGACTCGATGTCTTCTCAGCCCACTGAACTCTCCAACTTGCGCTTCTTGGACACTGGTGCAGCTGTACCAGTCACCGGCCTCTTGTTTTTTCGCTTCTGCTTGTTATTTCCTTTCACCTTTTTAACAATCTCCTCCTGTTCATCCAAATCTACTATCATGGGCGTTGCCGTAGGCGAAGACTGTTCTTCTTCCTCCACGTCTGTTTCAATTGGAGATACCATCAATGGAAGAGGGTATGCCTTTTTCCCTCTACTCAATCTACCAATTTGTGATAAGTAACTCCATGTGGCATCCAGACCATCCATTCTTAAAGGAAAACATATGACTACAAAACTCTTTTAAACAACTAGTAAATGAACGTCTGATCACAACAGGCATACCGATTGATGAGAGAGCTCTTGACACCTTCTAGAGCCGTCTGTAGACGAATTAGCGAGGCCTGGAACGCCTTGAACTCTCCATGTTCCATGAGAATGCCTGGTCTTTGAAGACACTCCTTTACTTTCTCGGGATCAGCATCTTCCATACCAAGAAGACGAAGTTGACTGTCGGTACTACGAGGTTGGGAGGTTTGAGCAAGATAGTTTCGAAGACTGCTCGCATGCACCATGAAAACACTGTCCACCCAAGTTGCATAAAATGCAAGATGACGTGATCGACCACCTTCAATTTGCCGTGCGAGGAAGGGAACCAAACTGCGAAGAACCAGACTCAGGGGCATGTTCTTTACAGTAAAATTGACTGTGAAGGTAAAAAGAGGAAAAGAGTGTAAAGAGTGTAAAGATGTGAAAGGTGATAAATCTCTTAACCTACAAAAAAATTTGGTGATGACTCATTTTGGACTTATAGAAAGACAGGAATCTGGGTGAAGATTGGGATAATTTGACAATTGGAAGACAGGGAAGAGAATTTGCTAAAACACTAAGAATTTCTCGCACACTTGAAGCAGTAATAAAAGTTGCCGCCAGTTACTTGTTCCTGGGTTAATTTATGTTGGTCATAACGCCCTGCCTCTACCGAATGCAAAAAAATGAAACGGTTTTCGGGCAAGCTCGATAAAAACTGCGAGAAACGAGTGGTCACAGTGAATAGTTTTAAGAGAAACGGTACTGATGATAGCAATAACGGAAAGCTATTGACATTCAAGGGAGCAAATAAAATCGGGAACTCGGCATTCAAATAAGATTAATAATTAAACTTAAACAAATGGAATCTTGAAGCTAAGTACAATATTATTGATATCGTCAGTCAAATTTGACCAAAGCAAATAGTACAACGTTTGCAATTTACGAAATAAGACAGCGAATGAGAAAATGTACTTGATTTGTTTTAATCGTGCACAGTGTAATTCCAACACAATTTGACCACAATCAAAACAAGTGTCAATTAATAAAAAAATTTCAACTTAGGATGAAATTAATCCTCATCCAAACTTATGAAGCAATTGGTGTCAATCAATCAAATCGAATTAGCAAAACTTCTGTTAACGAATTAAGAGGGAATTTCAGAGAAAAGGGAATGCGGTTGTTGATGGAAGAGGAGGAGGAAGGAGGGG
>UZAE01000110.1:0-37001 GCA_900617975.1 Rodentolepis nana | reverse complement strand
CCCCCACCCTCCCACCCTCCCAAAAGACTGATCAATGTTGAATCTTTCCTCTTATTTCACGATCACTCATTAGATCAGCAAAACTCGAGAGGTTATTTTGCACAGTTTAATTGAACGAGCCCAAGAAACCAAACCATATTTCAACAAAGTGCCGAACATATTAAACAATTACTGATATTACGTAAATTGAAAAACAATTTCTGTTCCCTTGGAATAAACTTTACAAGCATTTGGCATATTGTCGAAATGAGAAAAAGTGGACGCTTACCACAATCAGATCCGAGTCTTCTAATACAAAGCAATCCTGATGGCGAGTCTGGCTTCCATTCAGCCTGGTGCCGAAGCTAAAACAAAGATGATAAATAAAATTCTGTTGATATATACTTAAAACTATCTATCTTATCCGGTCATGAAATGCTGTCAGCTGTCTAATCAACATTACTGCTATGATTTGCTAAAAATGCCAGTTTTCCACTGTTATATAGAAATCGAATTCGTATTTCCCCATCAATATAATATTTATGTAGCCAAAAAAAGGAAAGAAATAGATGTTTATACAAATGAAGGGAAAACGTGAAAAAACAAATGATCCGTGAAATAGGTTGCCATTTTGAGAAGGATTTCTTCACCACTTTCCTTTCTCTATTGAATATCATCATAACCAAGTTTGCATTCAATGCCACAAAGACAAAGAGTATTATTGAACCATTAAGTTACTCATGTTCCCATTTCAAAGGCTCAAAGAAAGTCAAAGAAAAGAATTCTGAGTTGCCCCAACATTAATGGATAACGTTGCCGAAGTCTCTGCTACGAATAAGCGAAAGCTACTTAAATGACCACATTAACAAACTGAATACTAAATGAAAACAAAATTATAGACACATTTGAATGTTGAGAATTCACCCTCCGATTTCGCGGAATATTTGGGTAATGTGAATGTATCTAGCTTTGATAGAAAAAAACATGCTTAAGCTCGTACGTTGTAAAGCGCAACAACTAGTCGGTTACAATACTAGTGGTGCAGATATTCTATTCTTGCAGTCGTCCAATTTACCCATCCCATTCGACTTTCTTACTTTCTTCACTTTCTTTCTCACTGGAGCCATTCACCCACCTCTTCGAATTTATGCTTGAAAACCCTTCTCAGCCAATTGATATAATACCTAAGTCAAATGGTGTTACCTAACGGCATCGTTCCTAACAATTCTATCGACTTAGCCATCATACTAAGATAAACCAAGATGGAACCACTTTTTCAAGCCAACCTTTGAGTTATTCCAATATTTTTTATAGTATTTGTGAGATAGTCGAATAAGGCTATGGTAACAGTTGGTAGGGTGTTGATAACATGATAAAGACCAAGATGTGATAAAAATTTCAGCTTGAAAATGGGAAACCAAAGATACGACTACAGACCAACCGAGCTGGTACGATGGCAAAAACAGAATAGACACGAACACACACCTTATTAATGAAAAGGAAGATATAAAGGGTTTTTAGGATTCGAGCGTGATACCTACAGTTCCCCTAAAGAAAAACACATATTTCTCTGAAAAGTGAAATATTTAACACCAATTGTATTGAATGCAGGTTGATAATCATGGAAAAGTGTCGACTTATTCATGAAAAAACAAGGAGACAGAGGTTATTGATGCTCGCAGACACAACAAAGGTAAATCTGTAAACGCTTAAGCCGTGAAGTCAAGCCAATGCAGAAAGAAAAAGTTGAAGCACGTAAGGGAAAGCTAAAGTGCTCTTATGAATGAACCAAGTAAAGTACCACGTAATATCGGCAATAACTAGGGAGTAATTAAAATGATATTTCAACATCAAAGACTATGTTGCATCATCTATGTGCCAAGGGAATTGGACAAAGTGACAATAAGTCATAAGGTTGCAATTTTGAAATGTCAGCCTCGACTTGGCGACAAAGTACAGCAAGTGAAAATAAAAATGATCCTGTGATTTCCCAATACAAATACTTTAATACTTTAAAATACTTTGAAGCATTCAGAATTAAGCTGAATTACTCTGCCAAATGAAGCCTTTTGAATTATATTCAATAAAACTTCATACGTATGGATATGGCACACAACAAAGAAACTAATTGACAATCGAAATGTATTGAGAATTGGAATGACACACCACAGTGGCACTGCCAATGATATTGGCACTGAATTAATGGCACAGTACGCACAGAGGCCAACAGTTAATCATACGAAATCGGACCATAGGGATAGGTTGGTGGGAAAGGATTATAGAACCTAATAAATGATAAATAGGGAACAGAAAGGAAATGACAAATGATTGAGTGCATGAAATGCAAACCAATGGGAAGCCTGAAAGGATACATGACATATCGAAATATTAGAATCTCAGGCGTGGAAATGCCGACAAAATAAAATGAAGGTGGGAACGAGGTGATTGGATCATCACATTGAATCTATGGTAATCAATATGGATATGATAAAGCCCGTAATAACTTGCTCACTTTAAATCCTCATAAAATGTTAAGTATTCTAGCAGATTAACCGATTATCTTATCTAATAGACGAATAGGGGAAGATTTATTCTCTTAACAAAAGTCTAATGGCTGAATGAAATGGAAGATTGGTATCAAAGGGGTAATTAAAGTTAACATTTTACCTGTTTAGCTATTTTATTATAAATTATTTAAACACTTTGCGCAATTCTTTAAATATCTTAAAATCGTTGATAGGTACAATTTTGAGCAAATTGGGAAAGTTTGTCCCAATAGAGCATAACCCAGAGACTCCTTTTGTTTATGTCAGTTAAAACTATGAAACAGACCTACAAGATCGGACGTATTCAGACACTTTCCAGTCTTTTGACTTTAGGGCAAAATGGGGCTGGAAATTTAGCTGAATGCGGAGGTCGAATTTGTGTGATAGGGGGTTTGTAAACATACGTTTGAATATCATTAAGAATAATTCGTGCCTTCAACATTATCCCCCAGTTTGACTTCAATATCCACATTATAATCCTCATTTTTTAACAAAGCGTGTAACTATATGATCATCGTATGTCACAATTAACTCCATCATTAATTTTTATTAACAATCCATTAAATTAAATAAATAGAAGCTCGAAAATGGTTGTCATATAATTCGAAAAGGGGAAAAAGCGAAAATTAGTAATTTACAAAGATTTGTTTGAATAATTAATTTAATTCCTCTGATTCAAAATTTCCCCTAATTATCACATACCTTCTTCAGAAATGAATAAACGTTTCAACCGTAACAATATGTCGGCCATTTGGTTCTAATTAACGAGGAAAACGTGAGTTGTGAAGAAATCGGCTGTTTTTACGTGCCGTATGTTTCAAATTAAAGGAAGAGCATTTGCAGAATAAAAAAAACAAATCTATAGTAAGTTAATTTTCCCACTTAATTTATTCAAGCACATTAGCTGCATTATTTGAATTAAGGTCATAAAAATGTTAAATGGGGATTTCTTTCCATCATTCTTTGAGGAAGTGCATACACATAACAGCAATTGGAATTGCAAGTTGTAATTAGAAATGGCTGTTATGTTAAGCAGTTCAATTCAGCTTTCTCAATCTTTTAGGAAACAGTACCTGAAGTGATAAGTCGGAGAGTGAACGAATTTCCAAAATAACCGACCAATATGGTTTGGATATCTTAAGTAAGTATTATCCGCACCCAAAGAAACAATTTATGGAGCTGCAAATTTTAGGGCGTGGCCAACCACTAAGTAAGTGTTTGCAATTCTCAAATTCAAAATTGAAACGCAGTTGGGCTCTAAGGTTGACGGTGCTTTTCTTAAATAAGTCCCTGTGGGTTTTCCACATTTTACAGACCTAATGTTAAAAAAAAAGTTATTTTGATTTTTGAAATATAAAAATTCAACAGTGCTATAGGAGTTAGCGAAGCAATTTTATCAATTCCCAGAATTCAGTACACGATTTTACAAAGCGCTAAAATTTTTAGAAGCCCTCAATAACCACAAGCATGGAGCTCAGTAACATACGTAGGATGAAGCAAAATCAGCTAAATTCTTCGGGTTATCTCCAGCAACGGCACATAACTGTAGAAAATTTTAGCAATTGAGTAAGCTTATAAATAAAAAAAACAAAAATACGCATTTGACCCAGCAGCTTCAAATGGAATTCGAACTCACTTGCAAGAAAATTGAGAAGTAATAGTTAGGAAGGAATATTAAAACGGTCAAATGTCCAAAGACCATAGCATACTATCAGCACGCTTGAAGTTTGGAAATCCCTTACTCAAAAACATAGAATTTCAGAGGAAGTACTCAGGTCAGTACAAAAACAGCTAAGAATTGTGGTTAAAAATGGAAGATAGGGGGGAGGGGCTCAAACGAATGACATGTGAATGCTTAGGTCAAGTGGGTATTTCGTATCAACTTTCACGTTTCTAATGTTTTATTTTTACCACTACGAGACAACTCCCTAATGACTAAACTATCCTACTTTCATTAGAGAGTCACTCTCTCCTATCACCTTTTAGTACCATATTTCAGATAAATCAAGTGAAGAAAAAGTCCTTGTAAATAAAGGCTTTTGATCCTAAAAGTACAAACTACTTCGATACATCGATAATAATTATTGCCAAGACAAAAAAGGTGCACGTATTTGCCAATTACTACACCGAATAAAAGCACAAGATGATTTTGACGTAATATTAGCAACTGATCAAGAAACTGGTGATGTGCGAAGGCAGATCTCCTCCTTATGTGAGGGAATTACTTGCACAAAAAGCAGGAACCCATGCTCATGAAAAAAAGTTGGCCTCTGCCACTTACCAATTGCTGCAATGAATCCCCATTAAGGAACAGCCTTTGTCGCCGTTTTTCCCTTGGAAAGGCGAAGGAATTATAATGGGAAGTAGAGAATGGAAAACTATATCGATTTACTGGAGGAGCCAGGAAATTTGCCCATTAAGGAGGTAACAAAAAAAAAATACGTGTAGCCTTAGTGGGCTAACAAAAATACGGGCAAGCGCAAATCTTCGCTCTGGTGCCCTACCAATATTACTAAGCTCCAGCCGAAAGGAAAACCTCTCGGGTACTTTCAAGAGAACATGCGCGCTAGATATAACTAGAGCTCCTTGAAAAAAAATTTTAATTTCTAAATAAAAAGGAATTCACAAGTTTCGCTAACACAGCACCTCCCCCCACCCCTTCCCGCTAAAAATTATAAAGCGTATTTCAGAACATGAACTGTTAGCTGACAGAGCAGCACTAATTACCAATAAATTCAGAAGAAAAGTTCAGCTTTTAGAGCTGTGCTACAGTAAATACAAGATATAAGCTCCTTGTCCCATTCCTACCTTTAAAAATAGCCATTTTCCAAAAAATGTTGATCAAATGGTTGGTGTATGCCTAGATTAACTGGAAATTTCCAAAGAGAACTGAGCTCTGGTTCGGAAGTGCAGAAGGGTCAATTGATACGTTTTGCTTCACCTCCTAGCAGATAGGCATACACCTTGTAACGATTTAGTAATAATAATGTGTTCGCATAGCCAGTGACTTCACACGAACCAATTAAGACATTTCAATAAAAGTTTGAGGTAACGAGAAATATTTGGCGTTCAAAGTCTCGGCATAGGTTTCCATTAATCACCCAACAGCAGGTAAACAAATATCGCACGATCCATTTAGGACGAAATATGAATGAAGATAAGGTAATCAGATGCAAAAGCAATGGATAAGAAATTGCTAGAAATTAGGAAGGATATTAATAAAGGCGAAGTTTGCGTGGAAATGGAATTTAAAAAACCCATCTTGAACGGAATGGGAGTGTTGGAGACGCTACAACTTGGTGAAAAAAAGGAACGATCTTCCTGATTACTAGATATTCGTCGAAAGATCGCTATCTCTGACGATTAGGGGTGTGTGATAGACTTACCACCACGTGGTGCACCCTGGGCAACGTATACTCATACGGCAAAAAAATCTATAAACCGGCAGTTGACTTCTGACTTCGAACTGCCATGATCCTACTGTATGTCATATTCGACTACTTTCACAGTACTCACCTCACCTTTTCCCACCTTTTTTACCTTCGTCTTTGAAACACTCTTCTACCCCCCCCCCCCTTTACTTTGATGTTCCTTCCCCTCTGTGAGGCCTGAAGTCAACTAAAGGGCTAATGATAACCATCAAAATGCCTGCCATTTGGCATAAATAAATCTCTGTCTATTATCAATTCAAAAAGAAAGGCCCGAGGCAAGTGGCTGAACCCAGATTGCATTTGAGAAGTCGAAGTGGGCGGGAGGAGTTTCAGTCACTAAATTCTGTTGGATTATTCAGAACGAAGGAAAAAGTATTCATACAATTCGAAAAGATGATTTTAAATAATTTATGACTGATCCGCACTTGGCAAAACAATGTAATAGGCTTAAATAAGTGTTTCAGGAAGCAACTTCAGCAATAACAAAGCGGTTATCGCTTCAAGGGACATTAATTCGTGGTAGGCAGAAGTGAACAAATGTTATTGAAGAGTTCAAAATTCCCATCGATAATGTGATCTAGCACCAGAGCAATTACAAGTTGGAAATGTTATTACCAAAAGCCCAAAGCCAACTGCACCGATAAAACTGGATCACATTATTGCCTAACATAGATGAAAATACAATTACTTTGAAAAGGCAAAATACTTTAGTATTTTCACTTCACTTTCAGTTAGCGACTTGTCCGGTTGATTGAACTCTGCAATTTAATAATACATTGACAGAGATAGATCAACTTGTAGACCTCTAATACTGGACACTGGATGTTATTGAAACAGAAAGAACTGTTTGAGTGGAAGTTCATATGGGGAAAACGAAGAATTCTCGAATTTAATTAGTACCATTTGGAATAACCGAAAGGAAATAACATTTTTTCTCTGAAATTCTAATTAACAAATGAGGTTTTATTTCTCAAATCCAAATTGCCTTACAAAACAAGTGCCCTGGTCTAAAACTTAGCGTATTGGTGGCGAATCGATCTTGTACCTCTTCCTAACGTAGAAAAGTAAATTGGCTATAGGGAATTAAGATGAAAAGTTGTTTTTCAAATATCACTAGTAGTCGAGCACTTATAGGCTAGAACAAGGATAAAGAAGGGAAGGGATCAAAAAAGAAAGTTGTGTTGAATATTTTTGTAGACCTCACAGGCTAAGTCAACTTCAAATTTTCCACACATGCACTCACAAGAAGAGGAAATTTGGAAAATTTGGGTGCACACACATAGAGGGTGAAGAGTACAAAAAAGACTTTCAAAATGCGGCAAAATTAAAATACAAAAGAAAGTGTCTCACTGTGAAAATCTTCAACCAATACGATTTTGGCCCAATTGGCTAAAACACCTTGAGACTAACATAGAGTACAAAGGCTTCAGTAACAGAGTTATAAAGACATTAAGGTGGCGATCAAAATAAAGATTTCCCTTCCAACCGTAATCGTCTCTCTAAAGGTCTTAACTATTCCCATTCAAACCTTAATAAAAAAATTATAAAAATGTTCAAAAATGCAGTTTTGTAAAACTTAATTAACGAAATTTCTATCACTTTTCAATACGCTTGTTTTAAATTCCGTTGCTTAGGAATAATACACAATATGTGCATTCAAATTTGCTTTCATACCCTAGGAAGAACTTCCAATTGCCTTACAATAAAGGTTAGGTAAATAGGAGAATTAGAGAGACATCAAAAGGAATTTAACGTCCGATTTTGAACTCATAAAAAATCGACACGCATCTCGTCAACATTGAACTGCAGTTAGAAACAACCCCCCCCCCCTCCCCACCTACAAATCAAGACCACGACATTGCGTCTGGAAATGTACAATGATGGTCTCTCTTTGGGGTAGGTGATCGATCGACCATGACAAAAGCAGATTAAAGTGTGAAGTAAATTGTGTTGCAATTTCAATTGCACGACGTTCAGTTAAAACATTATACGATTAAATCAATTTACGCAGTATTTGCGACTGGAAAGTTAAGCGGAAGTGAAAATGTTACTAACTTTGATTCGCAAAGCTTCATTAGTTAAATGTAGCTTAAAGTCAAAGAGTAAATCCCTTAATATGTTTCGATTTTATTCGCAAGTTGGGGAGAAAAAATTGAACAAAAGGAAATTAACAAGTTGAAGTTAACACGAAGGGTTTCGTGTAATGAAGTTGATTGCTGCCAAAAAGAGTTTATAAAAAAAATTTTTCAATGAATGATGCATGATGATAGGGTAGATCTGATTTTAAAAATAAAATAGGAAACAAGTTACAATTTCCAACTAATTTTGTTTAAAATCATTGCGAATACTAACTAATTGCTGTAATAAATGTTTGAATTTGAAATAGAATTAAGTAGTCTTGACCTTAACAAAACAATTTTTAATCTATGGGAAGAGCCAAAGAAGCCAATGAGTATTTTTTTCCCCAAGTTACCCTTATTAGTTAATGAAAATGAAAATTGCACTCTCTAAGATAAAGACCCTGTATTAAAGAATTGATTTTCATTTCAAGAAGTATGGCCATGCCTAATATTTTTGCTGGGATAAATTCAACGGCACCTCATGCGAAATGAGCCTCAAACGAATCAATAAATGGAGGTATATAATACATGTCCGCATTTGTATCCCCTAATTCGATTCTCTGACTGATTGGTGGGAATTTTAAAAGTATTTCCAATTAACATTTGACCTCAATTATGTCTACAGTTGTCATCATTTTTTCGCTCAATCGCGGTAAATTAAAATAAAGAGCAATTAACTGAAGTGTAGGTGTGGGATAACCAAAAGCCTCGTCAGGGTAATTAATAGTGGAACAATGTCGCCAGATCACCATTCTTTTGGTATTGTGAGATCCAACTGAAAATATTCCATTTGCCACAAATGCATACATGCCGAGAGGCGTTAAGATAATTAATTTCTTTCAGAAGTGATTGTGCTAAAGGAAAGGCTAAATGTACTTAAAAAAACATGTACAGTTTGACTTTAATGGACTTGGCATTAATCAATTTGTGCAATTAATGTTAGAATAAAGAGGTAACTCACCAATTTCGGGGAAGAAATAGAGAGTGGTCGACCAGAACGCATCCTGAGAGAAGGATGAACCACGCAGAGGCAGGATCTCCTCGTCGGAATAAAAGAGAATCTCCACGCACCCTGAGTGCTCGCGCACACCTGGACGCCTCCGCCAAAGCAGCTTCACGCGCATTTCGTGGGCGAAGATGGGCCAAACCTTCCACGCCTCCCAAAAACTCCTGAATTCTGGACAAATCCTAAAACAAAGAATCACAGCATTCCACTATTTATTACGTATTTAGCAATATATGAAAAGCCCAAAGAGTGTCTCAAATGCCAAATTAGGTGGTTGCATATTGTAAAAACAGCTATTTCAAGGTAAAAATGAAATGACGTCCAAAAAGGAAAAATCAAAGAGGACATCTACGATTGCCCCCTCTCATTCGATAATTAAATGTCAGCAGTAATGATTAATTGCTTTTAAAGTCATTTTGTTATTTGATCTGTATGGTTGTATGCACTCTTCTCTCGCCTTGGTGATACGAATCGTTGAACGCACACACACACAAGCTTGACTGAGAAAAAAATGCAGGGTACTTTAGAAGAAGCAAATAGTGGTGAATGGATGGAAAGGCATCAAGAATGAAGATTCTGACCATGGGTCACACTGTAAATATGGAAGAGGTGACTGCCTGCAATGGCCTCAATCTTAAATCATTTCTCCACTGATGTTTTCAGCAATATTTTTTTCATACTTCTAAATACTTACTATTGTGAGCCCTTCCAGTCTTGCATTTGGGTTCGATAATTCAGACTTCCTTGTGACCTCAAGTCTCGTAATCTAATAATCTTATTATCACCGATAAGGGACACGTGACTGTTCACTACATCAATTGGACTTGGAAAGTCGATCACCTGCAATTGAACTGGCCCAATTAAGCTGTTTTCAATACTTATTTATCCTAGGAATCGAAGCTGTCCATCTTATCGATAGCCCTTGATAGAGCGTCCTAGATATGAATTTCAGAAAATCCCAATGCATCCATTATTACATCCCAACAACCTTTTCATTAATAAGAAATAAGCTGTATATTTTGAAGAAATTTCAATTCTAAAGCATATAGGCATCGAAAGTCAGAACTTAAGAAAAAGTGGTTTCTGAAACTTCCGTTTACGAAGGTTTTAAGTTAAGTTGCCACAAACGAAGTTCTTGCTTGTGCAGAATATATATTGCCCAAACAACCAACCTTAAGCATTTTTCACCCCGATGTAAGATTTCTTATGATCATGCCGAAATCAAGGCTGCTCTAGGAAGTCCAGAACGAAACATTACACTAAGAACCTGAAAGAGAAAATGCTAGAAATGTAATCACTAAGGCTAATATACCTCCCAAAAAAACTGGAGAAAGTGATTTGTCACTTCAATCCCGATTCTTGTCCATCGTACAACCTCTAAACGCAGAAATTTTCCCAGAGAGAAATTATACCGATAAAAAACTGAGGCCTTGAAGATCATTAGAGAACTCCATTGACGGAAGTGACAGGCCATAAAGATCATGCATGGGAGTAGTCATACAAGCCAAATATGCGTCTGACTCATTCCTTGGCATACTTGCATACCTCATAAGTAGTTAGCCAGCTATTGGTGTGAACACAAGCAGAATACAAGAAGACTAAATTAGAGAGTCATGGTAACAACCTTAATATTAGAAATACCATGGAAAGCCCTGCATCGCAAAATTTCTGCAAAACTTCCCTTGGGCTAATACAAACCACTTATTTGATAAATAATGAGACAGCCATCCACTTGTCCCTGTTTTGAAACGCTTCTTTTTATTCTTGAACGAATTCCTGAAGAGCAACTGAAATCTTAACAATGAAGCGGAGAAGTCTAGCATGTTGCTAAATCAGTGCTCTTATCAGCAAGCTTATTGGAGAAAAATGATTCCTACTAAGAATGGTTCTATTCATTCAAACCATGAGTGCATCTGGACTAAGTGTTCTAAGTGCGAACTCAAATAGAAAGAAATGTTCGTGGGAATACTCAAGCACATGGCAGCAGATTATAACTTTTCGCTTAAAGGTTAGTAAGCAACTGTGGGTTCTGTTCAAATTGGCAAAAGGAAAAAGATTTGAGTAGCATAGGATGTTAATTAGTGTAGCATGAACAAATTTAGGGGTACATTAAGACCATTTTTGTAACGAGAAGTCGTCATTAGCAGTTTAAGTATTTACTAATTAGCGTTCTTAAAAAGATTGTTACTTGAAGTTGGATTTTGCAAGATGAGTTGATTAAGATGGACTTGTAAATTTTGAGAACAAAATATTGCCATACTAACTGACCAGAATCCTGAAAAGTGTTCCAAAATTTTAACTCATGGTGATATAAGTTCGATCGAAGTTGCATGCTCAACTTGGTGAACATCTTCAAAAGCAACAAAGTAAAACTACAGCCAATATGATCAAAATTGATATTCTCGAAAGTAGTTATTCAATTAATTTACTCCTCCTTTGTCATCGTCAAAATTACTCTATTTCCAAGTAGTAGGAACTTATTAGGGGGGTGGGATTCATTTTCGTAACTACGCTACACTATACCACTCTTACCCCCCCCCCCCCACCCTCCCCACCCCACACTTCTTGGCATTTGAATGAATAAAGGAAGCACCAACATTGACATTCATTGACGATTCGATCGCGCTTCTTCTAAGGTGGGCATAACAAAATCTACAAGTCTGCTGAGTGGGCATATTCAACAACATTTTAATTTAGAAGAGATATGAAATTCCACCACATTTGCCTTTGAGAACTTTTTTGAACAGCGCGGCCGAATGTCATCCGATGGTTAATGAAACTTCGACCTCTAATCACTAACATGAACACTGAACACAATGCACCAGACACAATAAGTGCAACAGATCAATTGGCCATAGAAAAGTGTTGTTCAACATTCACCTTGAATAGAAGAGTAATCCGTGAAGAGGAACAGGAATTATACCACCTCCTTTATTAGCCAAACTTGAGAAGGCCTCTTCCATTCATAGGATGTGAACCAGCGGTTACCTAATCAGTGAATTTTAAATTCACAGACAGCAAATTGAACAAAAATGGCCACTGGCGTGCCAAGCTTTAATTAAAATGGATTTATTCCTCCCTAGGAACGTATCGTAGTCGAGAGTGTAATACAAATTGACGAAGATTTGAAAATTTTCATTCTATTTCAGTAGAAATAGGCGTGTTATATGACAGAGTTTATTCCATTTCATCAGCATGTTTCCATTTCGCTTACAATTTTAACCTAATGGAAGTTGACAAGACCCACTTATGATTAAAAAGGAAATGCTTACTTCCTCTTCCCAAAATCTGACAAAAAGAAATTTTCCAGTTAAAATTCAAGTAAAAAATTCCATTAACAGAAGATTCAAAAGATAATTCTCACACAAGGCATATGCTACTTATTAAAAAACATTTTTTTAATATTTATGAAAATAATGAGCAAGAGGAATTGGCCAGTGCAATGGGAAAACAGGATATCTTAAGCCAAAAAATATAGAGACCATTAAATTTAAATTGATTAGTGAAATAAATGACCATTTTGATATTCACTTTAGTGAGAAGAACCTACTGATTCAAGGATTACAAAATTTCATTGAAATAGGAATGACTTTCACGCCCAATACTTCGGGTGCAAGGAAAGAAAAGAGGATGATAGGAACCATTTTAAAAAAAATGGGCACTTTCATCATAAAATCGTCCAAGATACACTTAAAAACGTGCCAATTTCTTTTCACATTGATTAGAAAAAGCAAAATCCAGGCCTATAAGAGGTAGGACTTTTGAAAATGAATAAGACCATTAGTCTACGGTACGAATCAAGAAAGACGTCTAGTGTATATTGGCCCTACTTCAACAATCTTTTAAAATTCCCTTTTTCACCCCTACTTGGTCTCTATTGTTACCGCATTTGGGATGCTTTCGTTTCCCGTCTCTACTACGAGAAAAGAAATAAGGTCAGAAATAGAATTTTTTCGTTTAAAAGCATACTCAATAAGGAATCGCATTGTGTCATCTCTATTGTTGGCTGTTAAAATAACCTCATGGTGTTGTTTGAGATAGACCATTCACCAGATATTGGGAGAATAGTATATTTCTGCATAAAACTACAACTGTCTATTGTTCCTTTAAAGGTGAAAAATTACTTCAATAAGCATTCAAAACTTAAAATCCAGCTGAAAATAATGGCCTATGGACGACTGTTTATTAATAAGATAATGACTTATGATAGCCTCCAGTTAAGGGAGCTGGGTAAAGGAAAGAATGTTTCAGTATGCTGACAATTCGCTAAGCAAATTTTAAAAAATCGGAACTTTTATAAACACGTTTTAAACAGTATACAAGAAGTTTAGATACAAACTGAACTCATCAAAATCTCATTCCCTGGGATTTCCGAACGGGTTTTCGATCAAACCCCTCAAAAAACTCCAAAGTCCACTTTCTACTTAATAAGTGTTTTCTCGAGTCTCTTAAAGCTCTTAAAATAACCAAAAAAGGAATCCAGTAATAAATGTAACCTAAATCGTAATATATTTTAAATGAATAGTACTACTTTAAATAATAAAAAAAATATAATACTTAAGAGCACTCCCATGCAGGACGACGGAACTTAGAGGTGTGGTCTAAAAGCGACCCAGATGATGAGATCTTGCAGATCCTATTCCTAAATTCGGGTTTACAGCTTTCCATGATTTTAAAAAATTTATTTCATAGTATTTGAAGTTGTCTTTTATATTAATTGAAATAAATCATTAAATATGCAAATTGTAATAAAAGACCGTATATTTATGAAGAGATTAGGAGCGTTTGGTGTCTTCAGGTAATAGAAGATTGAAATAAAAGAGCGCAAATATTTATGAAAGTGGTAAATTTTATAAGCAACTATTAAGAGGAAGTGACAACTTAGATGTGGGAATTTTGTCCAAATTGCTTATAACATACACTTTCTTTAAGCGAGTTAACTTATTAGTCAATATCTATCGTTTTAAATTTAGCTATAACCAGAAGACTTAATCTGAAAGGCGAGCAATAAAGTGTTAATTCAGCCAATCTCGCTCTAATCTATTACACCAGAGATGTTGGTTAGTAGATTTTAAAATTAGTTAAGGGAAAAGGTAGTAAGAAACAATTGAAGTGATAAATCTTCAAAGTATTCTAGGCAATTTAGGCAACTTTTAACACCCTGTTTGAAGAATAGGATCTCACCAAAATGATATAAGCATTAATGCTTAATTTCGCTACATCATATAAGCCTTAATTTCCCCAATTTTGAAATAGAGATACTGCAAGGAAACGTTCTAAGCAAGGGGATGGGTATCACAAAACTATTAAGATGGGAAAGATACTACCAAATCTGCTCAATGAGATATCATAATTTAAGTACATTTGAATTTAGATGACATTATATTTAGGTGAAGGTTTCTTTAATAATAACAAAAGGATTCAATAAGAAACTAACTGCAACAGCTACATGACCGATGATTTTTAATGACATTTATATTACAAATAAGATCGATAATAATTGTAGTATTATAGTCAAGCAAGCTTGGATCGATGAGAAAAATCTACAGTACCGAAGAATATTTTCTATGCGGGCACTGGGATTGTTATTTAATGTAATTAACTGGCCAAAGATTAGGATGAGGGTTGCCTTGTAACTAAATAAACTTGAAATCAAATGAAATTGACATTTTTTACAATTAGTGAAACTCTACCAATATTTTAATGAAAAAGACAATATAATACTTAGAATAAAACAGCAAGTTGAGCGAAAAGTTGTAACTCAACTAAATAGTTTTGGGAGGATTTAAAGCACCTACCAAATGAAAAAATTAATACAACCTATCCCGAAATTAAACAGCCATTAAAATTCAAGCCCACTCCCATAGTAAAGACTAAAATTAATTAAACAAATTAATGACAGAAGGGCAAAAAATGGGCGATGCAATTAATTTATTTATGTAATTCAAGGTAGGCATAATTATTCATACAAATGTTTCGTAAATCTAAAAAAGGAAACAAGAACGAAAACCAACAAAAAATGAAAAGGCGAACAGCAAGGTGTGCAAAGGCTATAAAGATCATTTAAAAATGATAACACAAACGTAATTTAAACAGGAAAGTCAACCAAAAAATACGCACAATAAGTAAGCCAAAAAGAAGGCGAAACCTAAATTACACAAGACTAAAATTCTACATAGCAAAATATGTGTACAAAAATAAAAGTCAATAGGTAATTTAAAATACCAATGGACAAACCTCATTTGATCGCTTATCGGGAATAATTGACAATATTCGTAGAACGTCTGAATTTTCAGAAGACATTATTCATAAATGTTTGCAGATTTATTATATATTTGATAAACATTAATAAATCCGCAGAAACATATGAGCTCTCTCTGGTTCGCTGTCAAAATATATTTGTAAATTGAGAAACATCCCTCGTAACTTAAAACAACAAATAGCACTTCTACGAATTTATTAAAAGATTATAATATTTTATTTTGTCGATTAAATAAATAAAAAAATTTTAAAAGTACGATTACCAGGGATATTTTTTATACTAATAATTTTCCAAGTGGCAACAAACTAACTCATAATATTTCGCTTTCTCTATGAGTAATCGCCAAAACGAAATTTCTTTGGTAGACCCATTGAGAACTATTACAATTTGCAAAACTATGAAGGGCGGAACAAAGCATTCCTAACGTCAATGATCCCCAAAGCCAAGGACCCACCTTAGAATGTGGCATTTATTATAATAAAGTAACTATTGGATAACTTCATAAGTCCGAATATAATTCGTCTCATATTTTTATGAGTTTGTACATTTGGCTAAAATCAGTTAAATTATAATTTATTCTCTAAATCAAATTGGGTTGCATATGCGGGGTGACTATCGACAGGCGCCCCAAATGAGAGATCACGGATCAGACATGGCAAGTTCAAAATTCACTTGTCTTGAAACGACGATTTTTCTTCATTAGACTCAATGAAATTAAAACTAATAATGTGCTTCTCGACGAATTCAATATGAACGAACATTGACAACCTAATATCTTCAAACCATTTTTACTGAATACGAATCAGTGGTTATAATCAAAGTTTATAATACTGAGGCTCAAATTTTTCACAACTTAAAAATAAGTATTAAAAGTACACAAAGTAGACAATGTGAACACCCAACTGTGATAATATTGATCGCTTTTCATTATTTGCTATTGCTAAATTTACTCAAACGAAAATTTGTTCATTTAATATTCGTTATATAACTACAGTATAAATATAGATATCAAGTTTATAATGTTTGCAAAAATTCTATGTGGGCCGAAGCCACAGAAAAAATAAATCAAATCACTCATTTTGCAGGACTAGTAAACGAGACTTTGAGTTGTCGCGAGTTATCAATAAATAAATCAGATTTAGAGTTAAAAACTTTCCTTGTTAGAGGTCGGTCGTGCCTCGTACAAATCACTATAATGATTGGCGTATGTTTAAACATTAAAAGATAGGTGGACCAAATACTAACTTCTATATTTGAGATCTGAAGTGTGCGATAGAAACAGATTAAAGTTAGCCAAAGCGCCATTAAATCCATAGGATAATAACAGGGTTATTTACGGATATTTCGCTTTCACTTGCTATCATGTCAATTTTAAAGGCCTTTGTGGAACTGTTGGCAGTAGTAATTTACTTGTAGGGATATGGATTGTAATAATTCAATGTAGTTATTAAAGCTCTGACTTCTTATTTATGTATGTCTTAAGTAACCTTTTATGAATTGAAATTGATTATTGGGGAGGCAGACACAATTGATCCAGTTTAAATCGTTTCAAGCCATACTCCTTTAAAATGACTAACTTTAAAACATTTTTTAAAGTATAGCTAGTATAAGATATCCGTTCCCAAATTTAGTGGAATAATTCTTTGCTTAATCGACGAATCGTTTGATAAGTCAAAGATAATGGCAATTGCCCTCGAAAGGGAGGTTTCTATAAAGTAGTAAATGCTGGAATACTTATAACCATAACTTTAACTTTCATCGCACAAAATATATACTAATATGATTGAAAAATCAACACGTAAGGTAATTGAAATGCTCTGTCAATTTCATAAAGTTATTAAAGCAGACTCCAAGAATCGTAATTTACCGCATTCGTGCCGGTTGAGATGAGGAGTTTTTTAAAGAGGAAAATTAACCATAAAGAGGCCATTATAAAACCTTTTTAGGGAGTTTGAATATAATTATATGTTTGCATTATTTGATAAATTTATTCCAAACCAGTAAAATGGATAACATATTATATTATTGACAAAGAACTTGAAATTGAACGAGGATTCAAGCTAAATATTGTAATGCAATGTTGGCAGAGAGAACTGCCTTCATATTCTAATTATGAAGGCGAAAATTGGTAATGAAAATATGTTTAGACTCTTTAGGACAGCCAAGGTTTAATTTACGATTTTAAGAGCAAAAGCACAACTTTCTACTAAATGCTAGCTCTAGTTGCAGATTTTTTGATTATCTGTGAAATTTTTGCTGCTGACAGTTATTTCTCAGTACCGAATTGGTGACCTTTCCATCAAAGTAATCCCAAGGACTTTTCACTTAGCGTGGTACTATATAGCCAAATGGTATGAGTCTTCATTAAATCACTGGCCCTGGATTAACTTATTCACAATTAGTATTTATTTCGTTTTATTCAAATTAATGCTATATTTTCATATCCATATAATACAATTGCGCCATTACTCTTTTCAGTGCACATTTTTTGCATTTTCTTTGTTTACTATTTCTAAATAATAGGCTTCCTCGGCTACTTTTCATAATTTCACCTCAGACCTACGTAGGATCATTCGAAAACAACCTCTTTGCCCTCCTGCTAAGGGTGTTTACTCAAACGGGGATACTACTAAGTCATATGAGTTTAATCTACGCGATGAAATTTTGGCTCTCGTTGCACTTGATCAAGAGAAAATTCAAAATCCTAACTCCGACCTTAATGTGGCTCTGAATAATTATTTTAAAATATGTCAAAAGCTTCCTTTCTACGAAGAGAAGATCACTCCCATTATCTACTTTGGCGGTTTTGGAGTCGACATATTTCGCTCTATGGAGAAGAATGTTTCAGTAAAGATTTTTCGAAATCTGCCTGAGGTTAAACAACGCCTTTCAGAAATTGCGAAAATCACAGGAGCGGAAATTGATTCCTCTGATCTCGTGGGGAATCTTCTTCATGATCTGCGCCAAGTTATCTTTCTCCTAGGACTTAATCCCTCGGTCGATAAGGACAGCTTACTTGCTTTAATTCGGGCTTCTTGGATTAATGCTGGTGGAAAAGTGACTGAGGAATTTAATTATCACATTAATAACAACCAGGACTTCGATTTCGCTCAAACAGAGGCCGCTTCTTTGATTGATTTCTTCTCCCCTGATTTCGTTCCATTTCCTCCAGTGAAAGCCCAGCCACACGCGAATGCTTTTGAGTAATTTGAGTTGGTTTTCTTGAATTAATTTTCTAGTGTTGCTATGCGGATCAATATAGAAGAGTCACTTCGTAACCACTGTGTGGATAAACCCATCCAGGAACCCTCAATTCCCAAACTTGATGAGTGGTCTAGATTAAAGACCATCTTAGAGCCTGTTAATCGAAGTCTCAACATGACCATCCATCAGAGTATCAATCTAGTCTTCCCCATCCTCGAGTCCAAACGATCAGATGACTCAATTCAGGGAGAAGTTAGTCTAATTCGTTCTTTGATTACTTTCTATTCTTTCCTAGTTAATATTTATTTATATCTCTTTTGTTTGGCAGTTGATTGATATAATGGGATTCGATCAATTCGATACAGTAGCAGAATTGATTCGTGAACGTTCCGATTGGTGTCGGTGGTATGAGAAGTATTCCTCTAGTCCGGAATCATTTCCAATTAACAACAATGCTCCTCGTTCCTCCAATCAGATTGGCAATTCGAAGAGCTCTGGAAAGTTAAGTTAATTTAATCTTATTCCCATTTATTTTAGATCTTACTGATTCCCAGTAAATTGTTTTTTTTGCACTTAGATATTTATAACAATCGTCACTATCACAAATGTTTTCTTCCGGAAAACAATGTGTATAAGTTCTAATTTTCAATTTTACTTCAGTTAAGTCGTTTATTTAATTATGGATGGATAAATTACAAACTTAACCGCAGAAGAAGAAGTAAGAAAACGAGGGGTGTAAAGTGAATGCGCGCATAGAGTAGGGGTGACGTTTCTCTCTCTCTCCCCCATAGATTGTAAGTTAGAATGTATCTAAGTGGAAATATTTGTTAAGATTGAGGGAGATTCCTCTACGACATCAATCGTGGATGAAAATGTACTTCCTGCACTGCCACTTCATGTTTTCCTCCAAAGCGAATGCCTCTTTTGAGTCGGAATTTTCATCTACGACTACTTTGACTGTATTTTTTTTATGTACCTTCATCGTTCTTTGCGGTAGCTAATAATAGAAAGGGAGAATCGAGTGTGTTTTAGTAGGTGCTCGAGTGGGTTTTACGCCAGCACTAAGCTCTCCTTTCCAATGTGTCTATTGTGAGAAATACGTTTTTTTGTCTTAAGTGAGTTTAATTTGTTAACGGCTATCAGAAGGGAACTTCGATGTTGGTAGTGTATGATATGGATGTTGAAACAGTTTTGCTAAGAATTCTACTTTATTATTTGGTTCTACTCATTTTAAAATTGTCTGCTTTCGTAATTTCAGAAAGGAAAGAAAAGGAACAAAGGAAATACTTCAAATGGAGTTGGGGGCGAATACAGTATTATTGACCAATTGCTGACGGATCCCGCGGCAGTGGAAGCCTCCAAACAAGAGAACTTGATGTTAGCAGCGAAGAGGACACGTGATGCAACCTCTGAGGCTTATCTCCGGTCCTGCTCTGCCAGTGTCAATAAACCCTCTCGAGCTGAGGAATTTCCCTACGTCTTTGATTCTATGGCTGAGCTCTTCGCTAATCGTCCTGTAACTGATCGATCTAAGGTAAGTACTTTTTTATGCTATTAACGCTGTTCGGATTTCAAAATTAAGCGAAATTAGTTGGTACTGTCTTCGGTTAGATTAACAAATTCGATGGTGCAAATGATAGTTCTCTTCTCTTTGATAAACGTTAATCATTTCTCAGTTTATGTAACAAAAGTGTTCATTTGAATGCCGTTTCAATGATATGAAATTGGCAGGAAGGTATATGACCACCACCAACAGTAAATTTAATTGGCAGAATGGATAGTTAAATTGGGAGAAACGTTTCAAACTTTGGTATTGGTTGGTATCTCTTTACTTTTAAGACCTCGTCATTGGCTGTATGCTAGTTTCGATTTAAGCCTTCTTTGGTGCCTTTAGAGTGACTTTTTAAGGGCAGCTAAATCTTCACAACCATACATTTCTCAAATTAATTTCGGTGAGTTCAGTTGCAGAAACACAACTAGGAATGTATAAATTACCGAAATCTTATACAAACTGAAAGAAGCGACAAACTCTATTTCAGCTTACTTTCCCATCTTCTTTTGGAAGTCTTATGAACTCGTGAATGTGACAGTTTTTCGCAGATCTAAGGATATGCGGGAGATGAATGCTTAGGTTTTGTCATTTCGAAATAATTCTCTGATAACTATTAATTGGATTGAAATATTCCACTTCAACTCTGTGCTTACTGCACTTGCGTTTAGGCCTATGACAAGAATCAAAAATGTATATGACTAGATAGTACAGAGGGGTGATTGTCTCCTTTGATTGCATTCAGAATTTTCTTATTTAATGTTTTCAGGCGATACTTACTTTATTTGGCGAATTGAAACTCATCTTACTCATTGAGCATATCCTAACTTTATCTGGTATCTGCAAGCTAATAGAGAAATATGAATTCAAAGTGGTTGTGATGGTCTTGGCTTTTTCTTTTCGCATGAATGAATTTTTAAAAATCTTCTGCTGTTTTAGCTGGTACTACCTGCTGATACGAAGCAAAAACGAACTCATCTTTTCGAATCCTACGACTTTCCCCTTCCAATTAAATCAGACGGTGAGAATGCCGAAGACCCCGTCCGAAAGTTAGTACAAAAACACCTGCCTAACGGATTGGTAGAAATCTCTTCTCTTGATCACATTGGCAAGCTAGCTTTCAAGGGAGTGAAGCGTCTAAATCTCATCCAGTCTGTTGTCTTTGATGCTGCCTATAACTCAAATGATAATCTCCTTATATCTGCGCCTACTGGAGCAGGTAAAACTAACACCGCCATGCTCACTATCCTCCACCTTATTCGAAGCAATCTCAATCCTGAAACTGGCGTTCTTGATACCGGTGCTTTCAAGGTAAGAGCTCATTTCCTATTAATAAATCTCAAGCCCTTTAAAAGGAGGTGAATGCTGGTATTCTTGAGTTTTTCTGCCAAGATGCTCTCCTTCTTTCACCGCTCCTGATTATTAATATTGACTATTCTATAGATCGTCTACATGGCGCCGATGAAGGCGCTGGCTGCGGAAATGGCGGATACTTTTGGAAAACGTTTGGCCCCACTTGGAGTTAGAGTTCGAGAATGCACTGGAGATATGCAATTAACGGCTCAGGAAGTCAAAGAAACACAAGTCAGTTTTGCACTCCATTATCTTAATGCTTTCATCAATAAGCTTGTTGTGTTTCCTTTGTGTGCATACTTAATCCAGTTTATAAGGACTAGCCTGTCTAAGTATAATTAAATTAGTGACATTTCGGCTGTCGTGGGAAAATGTATACCTACGATCTAATTAGTGTATAACGTGTTTTAAAATTTCTACTTCTGTATCCTTTCTACTTAATTCTACTTAAGGAGCTAAAATTGGTTAAGTTGTAAAAATAAAGAACGTGCTTTTTGTATATTGGTGTATGAATAGAATTAATTTAATGAAGTGGTTTGCCAGGAACGTTTGTTGTTTTATTTAAATCAATAGTGTCAGATTCGATTTGGTTTCAGATGTTGGTCACAACTCCAGAAAAATGGGATGTACTCTCACGCAAAAGTGCGGGCGCTGATAGCGATTCTTCTCCAACGTCACGCCTTGCTCTTCTCATTATCGACGAAATTCATTCCTTGGCAACTGCGCGACGGGGTGCGGTAGTTGAGGCCCTAGTAGCACGAACTCTTCGATTCTCTGAGACTGCTCAACGTCCCATTCGTCTGGTTGGTCTTTCAGCCACTCTCCCTAACTATGTGGATGTGGCTGCACTTCTACGAGTCAACCCAAAACGCGGTCTTTTCTTTTTTGACTCTCGTTTCCGTCCCGTTCCCCTTGGGATGTCTTTCGTTGGTGTGCGGTCTGACGCTGCAAAAATGCTTGCTCCTGATAATGGAGGTAGTTCAAACGCAGCAAATGAACAACTCATGAACCAAGTCTGCTATGATCGCGTTATTGAACAGCTCAAACAAGGCGAACAAGTGATGGTATTTGTTCATGCGAGAACAGATACTGTTCGCACAGGCCGTTGGTTTCTTAATTGGGCCAGTCAACGCGGTGAGATTTCCCTCTTTGAACCCCCTCCTAGTGCCAAAAATCCTGAGTTTGTTAAAAGGGTAATTACATTTTTTTTATGAAATTAGCGAATCAAGCAGATATTTAAATGTATACGTATTTGGTAGATTGCTCGTTCATCCGATGCGGGATTAAAGGAACTTGCACCAAGAGGTGTAGGTTGTCACCACGCTGGAATGTTGCGACCGGAAAGAAATCTATCAGAACGGTTATTTGCTGCTGGTGCTTTGAGAGTTCTTGTATGCACCTCGACTCTTGCTTGGGGCGTTAATCTTCCTGCTCATGCCGTTGTGATCAAAGGAACGAAAATTTATGACGCTGATCGATCTGATTTCGTTGATCTGGACATTCTCGATGTTCTGCAGGTTTGTTATAATCTATTTTTTGTTTTAAACAGGCTTCTATAATTTTCGATTATTTTCTTTTATAGATATTTGGTCGTGCTGGTAGACCTCAGTTCGACAGGTTCGGCTGGGCGACTATAATCACAACACAGGATAAATTGGATCATTATATCCGTTTAATAACAAATCAAATTGCGATTGAAAGTCAACTTCTTGATAATCTAAATGACCATCTTAATGCTGAGGTAAGATATCAATTGCGTTTTGAGTCATTTCTCGTCAAAAGTGGTTGTTCTATCTTGACAAAACAACATTGTTTGTGAAATTTTTTTAAAATAACCCATTTGGATGTTCTTTAAACATCACGAAACGCTACCGCCATAATCATTTTTTGAAAATTTGATAAACGAGTCTTCTGGTGAAGTTGGCAGAGCTGGTTGTTTAAGATATTTTAAAGTAGAAAAAATAAAATGGGGGGGGGGTGAACTTTTAATTTTTTATTGATGAGATGTTTATAAATACTTATGGCTCTCAGCAAGACAAGGGATTTCGGTCATTTTCCACCATGCGAAAAGATATTTATTTATTTCAAATGGCAGGCGTTATGATAGGTGTCATTAGCCCTTTAGTTGACTTCGGGCGTTATGATAGGTATCATTAGCCCTTTAGTTGACTTCGTGCTTCAGAATAGGTGTCATTAGCCCTTTAGTTGACTTCGGGCTTCACAAAAAGGAAGTGGAACACCAAAATAGCAAAAAGTCGAAAGGAGGCAGAATAATGATTCACAGACGTAAAAGGGACAGACGAACACAAAGGTAGAAAAAAGGTGAGGTGAGTACTGTGAAATTAGTCGAATATGAAATGCGGTGGGGTCTTGGTAGTTTTAAGTCGGAATTCAACTGCCAATTGATAGACTTTTTTCGTATTAGTATACGTTGCCCAAGGTGCACCACGAGGAGATAAGTCTATTGCACGCCCCATGCGAAAGGATATAAAAAAGTGGAAGTATTAGCTACTTGATTTTAACACAATACGACTGAGGTAAGTAAAACCTCAGAATGTTCAATTACTTCTGGAGGGCGTTTATTTTATGCTTGCATGGTCTTTGTTCCCCTAGATTGCTCTTGGAACAGTCACTAATGTCTCTGAGGCGGTTACTTGGTTGTCCTACACTTTTCTCTTCGTTCGACTTACAAAATCCCCCCTTCATTATGGTATTACTCCTTCGATGCTTGCGGTACGTTCTAGAATCTGCCTAATCTTGTCTAATCGCATATTATTTTACTTAAATGCTACACTATTTCATTCCAGGAAGATCCAGATTTGACCATTTTTCTGACAAGTGCTGTTGAAAGTGCTGCAAAAGCGCTAGATGATGCAGAAATGATTCGATTTGAACCCTCAACGGGCATAATGGCTAGTACGGATCGTGGTCGAACTGCAGCTCTTTATTACATCAGCTACGCTACGGCAGCCATGGTCAAAGAACGTCTCACACCCCACATGCTGCCCCAAGATCTCGTCTCTCTGGTGGCTGACGCCAGTGAATTCGCCCAGATGAAAGTTCGAGATGACGAAGAGGCTGAGTTGGTCCACTTGCAAGACGAGGCTTGTCAGATTCCAGTCAAGAACCCAGGTACTGTAGAGGGGACGCTGGGAGTGAAAGTGAATGTTCTTCTGCAGGCGCACATTTCTCGTGCGAGACCGACCACACACTCCCTGGTATCGGATTTATACTATGTTCAACAGAATGCGGCTCGTTTGGCGAGGTATATATTTGAAATTGCTCTGAGATGTGCATGGTCAGTTTGTGCCACGTCTGCGCATCAACTCTCAAAGGTAGTTTTTCCCACCTTCATCATTTGCATAACTATGAAATTTCAACTAAATGGCTTTCTAGTGTGCTCTTTCCAGCAAACGATGGAGCCGTAATTATTTGACTTGTTACTAGTCTTTGCCGAAGCGTTGGTACGTGATAGGGGAATTAAGTGGATCAATTCCACTCATTAATGGTATAAATCCGGGCGCTTGTGTAAATGTAACAGTTCTGTGGTAGCTGGGAAGCATGGAAGTAAATTTCACTTTTTGAATTAATTTCAGTAAGCGTGGTCTAGCCAGATATTTAAGAAACTTCCTCTAAATGAAATTAGTAATGTAAAAAGGCATTAAGTCTATAGATGGAAGCGAGGATCAATAATTATAAAGTGTAAAAATTGGAAGATGAAGAGGCCGTCAAGTCCATCTCGGGCTAGTGACAAAAAGCTGAGTACATAGCCTGTTCCAGCCAACGGCCACACTGACCTCTCAGGTTCAGCTTCCCTACTATCCTACTCTTCGTTGCCTTTTTACTGGCTAAATTTCGAACCTACTTTACGTGTTTTTTCGTATGTGGATTCCACAACTAGTAACTTAGCTTGACAGTTGCTGGCTAAATTTTTTGGTATGACTAAAGGGGTATCTTTCATTGTTGTATTTGCACTATTTGTTGAGTGGTGTATAGACAGCCAACAGTTACCACGTATCATCTTTACTTGTAAAACTCGTTGTCAAATTAATTGCATTTGTTTCTACATGACTCTTAGTAATTCATACCTTTATTTAGATGATTGAGCATCGCCTGTGGTACGGGGAGACCCCATTGTGGCAATTCATCGGTGAAAACATCGATAACTGTCGCATTCTTGAACGCGTTGATGAACAGAAACTTCGAGTTGACAAAATTCGAGAATTAACACCAGATGAATTAAGTCAGCTTCCTACCTGTCTTCATTTAAGGTCTCAAACTGTACCTATCTGTTATTCGATTCCTGTTCCTTTTTAGATGGCATCTTGCATTTTCAAGGCATTCGTGGTGCTGAGTACGTTCATCGTCTTGCCCATTATCTTCCTTTTCTCAATCTGTCGGTTGAGACGCAACCAGTCACCAGGAATATTCTTCGAATAACTGTTCGGCTCACTGCTGACTTCACTTGGGCAGATTTTCATCATGGTAATGGCGGAGCTCTACTCTATTGGCTCTGGGTCGAAAACCCTGATGAAGCCTGTATCTACCACTCTGAGGCCTTCATTCTCAACAAAAAGATGGTTAGTTAGCCTTTCTCCTCTTTGACCTTACTCAAAATGACATGTTAACAATGGACAAAGAGATATCTCTTCTCTCCACCATTTAGCCTTATTTCCCTCTTAAATCCTTTAAGCTCACACGGTTCAGGCCATTTTCTTCGCCTGTGAGTCATTTTTTTATTTCGAGATGATTAGATTTGATATATTAAGTAGGCTCTTATATTTCCTTATTTTATGTGTTTGCTTGAAACCTTTTAAATTTCTCGAAAGCACTTCGTACTTGCACGTGAACGCATTGACTGTCATCGTGCTTCTGTTATCAATTAATACCGTAATAGAGTATATTTTTCTAAAGATAATGATCCTGTTTAAATGTGAATAATTTGTAGTAAATCGTTGAAGAACTAGTATATTCTTACTTTCTGCTTTTTTTCAGTACGTAAAGGCAAAGGGCGAAACTTTAACGGAGTTAATCTTCACAATACCTATTCACGAACCCCTTCCATCTCAATACCTGGTTCGATGTGTATCAGATCGGTATCTGGGGGTAGAAAGTGTCGCTCCTGTGCATCTCCGAAATATTCTTCTTCCACAGTCTGATCCTCCTCATACCGGTTAGTATAAAATTGTTCATCAAATTTGTGTCATCGGCAATTTCCTTATTGTGATTTAAATTTAGAGAGCATAGGTAGAAAAAAACATGATGGATTTTGCTTTGAATATCGTCTTTAATCCAATCCTAACTTTGCATAATCCATAATCGCTTTCTCCTCTTCCCTTCTCTTCACTAGTTTTGTTGACTATGAATGTGGTAAGGGATGGGGTTGTGACCAAATGGTGCTTTGTTCCCAACAAATCTATGGTTTATGTATATTTGGGGAATGCTGATCGACAGTTGGGAGCGTTCAGATCAGTTACTACTATGAAATCTGTAATCCGCTGAGTGTTAGCACAGTCTGTGTAAATTTGAGTACCAACTGTTCTTTTGTGTGCTGTTGATGTTGCAGTCAAGGGCAAAGCTTATCTCGGGTCACATCCAGCGGTGTGAACGACCGACCGTCCTACTTAATTCTGTTAGATGGTTGAATGTAAGTTCCACGATACCCTCCCTCCTCTTCTCAAGTCTTGTACTGTCAACAGTTCTAAAAGCACTGCAATAGTTTACAATGTAACAGTCAACTTTTCGCGAATTAAAACAATTTGATGTTGGCATCAATCAATGCTGTCACAGAATGAATTACAGATTTAGAAGATTATCACTCTTTGTTGCATTCTGTCACATTAAAATTGAAGCGGTAAATATTCACACAATGATTATAGCCTCACGATCTCGAGATCAGTTGATTTATTGACTAAGAAATTTGTATAAAATTAGTAGATGTGCATTGATCAACGGAGGATTTAACTTTCAACTCATAATAACTTAACATCAACTTAACCTTGACCTTTTTTTCCTCTCTTTGTTTAGATCTTTTGCCTCTTGATCCACTGCCTTTGACTGTTTTGAAGAACGCAAAATATGAGTCCCTCTACCCATATACGCACTTCAACCCTATTCAGACTCAAGTTTTCCATACTCTCTACCACCAAGATGTCAATGTGTTACTTGGCGCCCCTACAGGTTCGGGAAAAACGGCAGTTGCTGAATTGGCCATCTTTCGAGTGTTCAACACTACACCGGATAAGAAATGTGTTTACATTGCTCCTCTGAAGGCTCTTGTTCGTGAAAGAGTTGACGACTGGTCGGTGAAAATTGGCAAGAATCTCGGTAAACGGTGAGAGATTGACAACACTTATTTGTTTGTTTGTTTTATTTAAAGATTATCTATTCGAATCTGCTCCTATTTGCTACAGTATCATTTTGTCAAAATGGTGATTGAATGGCTTTGCTTGAGTGAAATTACTTTACTAAGTTGTAATACCTGGAAAACGGCTGTTCTTTAAAGTTGTTTAATTCCAGTTGTCAATTTCGTAATAACCTCTGGCTACTAGAAGTTGGTTCGTGGAATATATAATCATGATGCTTCAAGAGAAGTCAAATCTCCTTCCTTTAAAATTAGAGCAAATAGAAATGAATTTCTTATGTATTCTGAAGTTACTTTTGGCAACGAGACACAAATTTGGAAGCCAAGTCCCTTATATGTCCTTTCCTTTCAACGAGATATCTTTCAAGGTATATCAATTTCATTATTTGAAGCTCTCCATCGTCGTGCCAAAATCGCTTTTGTAATGCAAGCATTAACTGAATATATAACGTTGAAGTCATCCATACAGTAGAGAAAAAACAAGCTTGACTTTTTTTGATTTCCACGCTTTACGATCTCTACTATCTGCGTAAATGTAGTAAACGTGTACGGAAGCACAAGTTATGTGAAGATGGAAAGGTGGTGGCGGTCTTGTATTAGTAAACTAGAATCACATCTAAATAGTCGAATAAAGTTGAAATGCATAAGAGCCAAAAATGCGAGAAAATATAAACATCTTGTAGGTCGGTGATGAGTCATACTCAGAAGGAAGCGAAGATAATGAAGAAGTGGGTTAAATGGCTAATCGAATGAATATATATCCTCCTTTAACAATCTCTTAACAGCTGATGTTTTTACCATCTCATAGCGAAAGAAACTGAGGTGTATTTATTTATTTTCACGATAAATTAAAATATACTATGACTTTTTATTAATGTGTCCCAGACTATTTGCAACTGGAGTATCTATCACCGAAAACCCTATGAAAGTTTCCCAACTAATTTATTAACCATTGGTTCGTATTTGCAAACTATATCCCTTTACTTACACGTTTTTCATTATTGTTTCAATCTCATAGAGTTGTCGAATTGACAGGAGACGTGAGTCCAGATGCCGCTTTACTGCGACAGGCAGATGTGATCGTCACTACTCCAGAGAAGTGGGATGGTATATCTCGAAGCTGGCGTCAACGCAACTACGTTCAGAAAATTGCCCTCATCATTATCGATGAAATTCACATGGTTGGAGAGGATCGTGGTCCTGTTCTTGAAGTAAGTTACTTTCTCTTCAGTCTTTTCTCCTCATAACAGACGGATTTTATCTCCATAGTGAGGAATTCTTTATTGACCAAATTTAGATTTATTTGTTTCTCAGACTTAAGGTATATTCTTTCTTAATCTTTGAATCGGGAGTTATTCTTGTACTTTTTTGCCGTTATTAAATCCAAATGTGTAAACATGAATAGGGCATCCGTTTCGAAGCTTAATCTGGGCGCTACCTGAAAGTGCGCCTATGCTTGAGTTGCTAGGCTGCTCTTGATTTTGGGTTTGCAAACTATTGGCAATGCTTTTCTGTTAGATTGTGTTTTTGCTTTCCTCTCTTATAAATCATGAAAAAATGAGGAATCTGGTCTTTACTGCAATTACAAGTCCTCATCTATTTTAAAAATAAGTGAAAGAGCGACTTAGAAATCTTTAGTATTGAGCAGACTCAGCTTGGCAACCTCTACGAACTCTACCACGTCAAACTGTAGCAAGACAGTGTGATTGTAATTATTTTTATAATAGGAAAATGCAAGATTTGCAAGATGTGATTGTCTAAGTATGAAAGTATGGCTGAAAACACACAGGTGTTGTAAAATTTTGGGAATTCAGTAAATAGCCTACTGATTGAGAAAGGCACTTGGTTAAATCGATGAATTGGACTTATTACAGCCCTTAGGTGACATCCATCAGCAATTTATTTCCTTTTCAGGCAATAGTTTCTCGAGCAAACTTCATTGCCAATCAACTTAACACTCGCATTCGTGTTGTCGGCCTTTCTACAGCCTTGGCCAACGCTGTTGACATGGCGATTTGGCTTCGAGTTCCTCTTGCTCCCCTTGGTCCTCAGAGTGCTTGTAGCGGACGCGGGCTCTTCAACTTCCGGCCCTCCGTGCGACCTATCCCGCTTGAGGTACATATCCAAGCATACCCTGGCCGACACTACTGCCCTAGAATGGGTCTAATGAACAAACCCATTTTCCAAGGTAAACAACTTCACTTCTCTTTAAGATCCTACAACTGAAAAGCGCTTAACGATAGTTTTATGATGACTACACCATTTCCGTTAATGTGCAGCCGGAGTTCGACACGTAAGTGCTAAGTTAGTCTGCAGTGGTCTTTAATGGGGATTATTTTAGTTTTAACTGGGCGTAAAATATGCAGGAATGACTTCCATCTCCCTAGTGATTTCAAGCAGAATCTTGGCGTGACATTAGAGAAGATGACTTTAAATGAGAGCACTGATGCAGCTTCTTCCTTCGGCCATCACGTGGAATGTAAATCCTAAAGTAGATTATGCGATGAGTGACTATTTCGGCTATTTTATGTCCGAACTTTTTTGCTACTCTCACTACTTATTATTTAATTTACCCTCGTCCTTGGGTGATGAATCCCTATTTATTTGAATATACTAAACTCGATCCGATCCTTTGCTTTCTCTATCGTGGGGTCGTGTTTCCATTTTCAAAGGTCCATGACATGTTTTTTTCGTTGGCAAAGCTTTACATACGAGTATTGGTTTTGGCCCCACGAAGTAAAAGAGTGACTATAACAGTTGCCATGCCTTTTTATTTGTTAAAAACTACTTCTTATCTAATTGTGGGTTCCTTTGTAAACAAGGTAATACTATTTTGCTTTAAAAGCAAGTAAGGATGGTCATTTTATTAAATTTTAAATTTCATTTATTGTCAGTGTAGCTTCCCCTGATAGTCGATTTCATCTTTACAGAACGTGGCTATATTTTTTTAATTCCATTTAGCCATTCAAAGTCACTCCTTCAACAAGCCAGTGCTAATCTTCGTGGCCAGTAGACGACAAACCCGCCTAACGGCTTTTAGTCTTATCACCTACGCTTCGGCAGAGATGAACCCACGTCAATGGCTGCACATGGATAGTAATGAGGTGAAGATTTATCACACTAATAATTCTCAATTTATCATTTGAGCTTAGTTTATTAACCTTGGTATTCACCTTCATTATAGATGGAGGCTCTCGCTTCAGCTTTGTCGGACCAAAACCTCCAGGTTACTCTCCCCTACGGTATTGGAATCCATCATGCTGGCTTGAGAGATAGTGATCGACGAATTGTGGAAGAACTTTTTGTCAACCGAAAAATTCAAGTAGGTCCCACTTTCACTCCTGTTATACTCAAGACATATGAATGGTATTTGTGATTGTTTTGTTTTGTTTCTTGCAGGTACTGATAGCCACATCTACTTTGGCTTGGGGTGTAAACTTTCCAGCCCATTTGGTTATTGTTAAAGGAACAGAGTACTTCGATGGAAAGACGAAGCGATATATCGATTATCCTATTACTGGTAAACAGCTTGATTCAATCTCATGGAATGCCACTTGTTAAATGCTAATTAACGCTTTTAATCATCTTTTTTGCAGATGTGCTACAAATGATGGGTCGTGCTGGCCGACCACAGTTTGATAATGAAGGCAAGGCAGTGGTGATGGTGCAGGATACGAAGAAAGCCTTCTACAAGCGTTTCCTCTATGAGCCCTTCCCCGTTGAAAGCTGTCTACCCCGAATTCTTCCCGACTACATCAATGCTGAAGTTGCATCTGGAAATGTAGAATCAATGCAAGCGGCAATGGAGTGTATTACCTGGACGTTCTATTTCCGACGACTTTTGATGAACCCTAAGTAAGTTTACTTCCCGGTTTAGTTTCGTCGATGGGACAGAAATGCCATTTAAACTCCAAATGGGTTCTTAAAACATATTCCATTAGTTAGAACTACACGCTGTGGTGGTATAACTTAAGATTAGACAATTCGGGGAGTGAGATTGAGTTATTTTTATACCCCCGTTTCACCTTCTCTTAGTATACCTTCGAATTAATGGAAATGTTTGTTCTGTTTTTGATCTGTTCCAAATGGAAATTTTTCTACTAACATCTTTTCGTTCATTGAGTATTCCACCGATTAATTTTAAACCTTTGCGGAGCAATTGTAGGCAGAAAAAAAACAATGTTTAAACCCTCGGAGTTTATGTTTCATCTCGAGTTAAGCAATTCCTCAAGTTGTCACCAGTTGAATCTCGTCCTGCTCCTGACACCTTGACAATTAACGAATTATGAGCTGTTATTCGACCCTCCCTCCCCTCCCCCACCTCTATCTATAATGTCATCAAGAAGACGATTTTGCTTATATTGTGAGCTTTGAAGTAACCGCGCTTCTTCCTAATCTCGCTCCCTCTTCCTGAATCTGAGGCAACTGTAAACTATGGCATCTAGTGGTCATATAAATCGAAGAAGCAGAAAGCATGCATCTGCTTTCCTACTATCACAACCTTGCATAAGAGCGCCATACTTTGCAAAGGTTTCAATCCCAAAACCTGCGTTTCATTGTCGTAATACCAACTTATTCGATGAGTAATAATTACGGTTAATGTGCGTCAATTCCTCACAACTATGCATGATTAATAAGGTTAATGAAAATTTTTATTGTAGTTACTACCAACTTGAAGACACAAGCGCAGCTGGAGTGAGCGCTTTTCTCTCAAAAGTAGTTTCCGAGGCTGTTGAGCAATTGATGGATTCTGGATGTGTGGAAGTAGGAGAGCCAGAAGAAGAAAGTTACTCTGAAGAAGTTGAATCACGTGGTACTCCTGTAATCCCTCTCTATGGCACTCCTATCGGTCGTCTAGCTTCCTTCTACTATATCTCTCACAAAACCATCCGCCTGTATGATGAGAATGTGGCTCCCAATACCAGTATTGAAGACCTCATTTACGTTCTCTCTGCAAGTTAAACCCGTAATAAATTTATAGTGTGTGTCAAGGAAGACCGATTTAATTGGTCATTTGTTTTAGATGAGCGAAGAATACGCAGAGCTCCCAGTCAGACACGGAGAAGATGAATTGAATGCTTCCTTGGCGCGAGAATTACCTCTCAAGCTGCGTGAATCTCCGGACTCAGGCCATGCGAAGGCTCATTTACTCCTTCAAGCTCATTTGTGCCGAAGAACCGGTAATCAGTTGCCTGTGGCAGACTATATAACTGACACTTCCTCTCTTCTCGACCAAATGCCACGTTTGTTGGCGGCATTGCTTGATGTGTCTGCACTACGAGGACGGCTAACAGTTGCTCTACGCTGTGCTCTCCTTGGTCAGATGATTTCACGAGCTCTTTGGTTGTCTGATTCACCCCTCCTTCAGTTGGTTAGAGATTCTTGTGACCTGGCTGCGTTTGAGCTTGAAAGCACTAATGGTGAAGAATCCATATATATCGAGACCCTTCCGCAATTGCTAGAAGTGGCTGGAGAGGCACCCACTTTCCCAGGTTTACGAAAACTTCTTAGGGATCGCATGCATGCAGGAACAATAGACCGAATTAGAAAGGTAATTAAATGCCATAGATGGCAATAAACGTATCTAAATATTCCATTAATTATTTCCCTTACTATTCTCTAGCTCCTTCTGTGCGTCCCAGTAGTGTCAGTTGAGTTGTCACTTATGGGAGGAAAGAATGAACAAAAGGTTAGCATTATCGATCTTGAAGTGCCTTCAGAACTTGCTCGAAGGAATCCAATTCGTATTAAAGCTGATGCCGACTATGCTCTGTGTGTCACCCTGCATTATGAGAATAACCCAAGTCCCCTTGTAAATTTCATTGAAGATGTTTTTCTACTTACAAATAATCAGTAAATGATTGTTGAGGTTTTCACTTTCAGCCTAAAGACAATGGCCGACAGTCAAGACCGCCTGGCTGGGTGGTTATTTTGGGTGAAATTGGCGGACCCATGGAGGATGAAGGAGGTACCCTTTACGCCATGAAGAAAACTACTTTTAAGAGGAATAAAAATAACTTAAATGTGATTTCGCTCTCCTTCCGATTTGGTGAAGAATTGCTTGGTGATCACGAATTGTCACTCTACTTGATGTCTGACACTTTCATGTCCATCGACCAACAATTGAGCTTTTGTATTCGAGTTGTTTCTCCAGATGATGGTTTTGATGAAGAAGATGAAGACTATGAATAATATATGCAATAATTTTTGCCAAATTGTACTAATTCTTTCTTATGCAGACATTCTTGTATGCTTCATGAATGTTTTGTTGCCAATATCTTTTTTTTTAAATTTAATACAAAAGTCTTTCTTGTGTAATGATGAAGGATTATTGTTATTGCTCTTGGCACATCAAAATTATCTTCAAAAAATCCCAAACGTTCCAATTAGCAAGGCCTTCATAGTTCTTACCTTCAACTCAGGATCATTGAGTTGTCGCATTTTTAGAAAGGGAGTTCGTGAGACTCGGTCTTAATAAATTTGACCCCCCCCCCCTCCCCTTTATTCATGAGTTTGATCATGCATAGTTTATCCAAAGCTAATTGGATGGTTTGTTTAGGTACGTGGTTGGTCATGACACACCAATTGATACACATATTTGTTAATTACTTTACAGCAAAGACCAATGAGACAAGGGTAATAAATACTCTAAGTTCCCTCAGCAACAGCTTCTGTCCCTTCGTTGATATTGTGCATTTTGCTGTCGTTGCCACTTGGTGACTCAAATGAGACCGAACCAAATAGCCATTCTTAGTTTACTTGATTTTGTCTTTACTCAATCACACTTAAAACCAGCTCTTCTTATAACTGCCCTGATCTTCTCACTCTGTTGTCCCTTAGTATTCCCCTGATTTGGCAAAGTTAGCTGTCTCCTGAGAGCTGTTAAGATGACTCAATTTTAAAGTGGATCGCTTAGTCTCTAACTAGTAATGGTGCTGCTTTAGTGGCGACATTATTATGCTACTCATTTTGATTCATTTTTTTGCCCGGTTCGAATGGTTTTGACAAACATTTTGCGCAAAGTGCTATCATTTATTCAAGAACTTGAATGCACACAATAAACTTTTTCCAACATTTTACATGGCAGTTTCAAGAAATACGCATATTTTCTCACGCATGTAGTGCGTTATAAAATCATTAAATCTCCCCATATAGCAAAAATTTCAGAATTTAGTTAAAGTACACAGACCCCTTATTGATTGGCTTTGCTCTAAAATTAAGCGAGGCAATGACTGCCATTCAGTAGTTTCTAACTTATATAAGAAACAATAAATAAAAAACACCAAATCGTGAAATCAATTCTTTGAACACAATTGATCAATCATTATCAAACACCTGCATGCGAACCTTCTGTATCCACTTATTTGAATGTTGGATTCACTCTGACCCCCGATCCGAGGCCTCTTTAAACGCCCAAAGTAATGGTTGACATGGAGATTGAGCAGAATCTCATGGGTTTAGAGATTCCAAGTCAGCGTGAGGTCACTTCCCTTCAGGTAGATCTTTATCATATTCCGATTTTGAAGCCAAGTTTATGAACTCAGGTTTGGATACCAAAACATGGTGTTGTCGTGAACCTCCACTGTGATTAACCAAAAATCTATTCTATTGTCTCCTTCCATGTGACACGAGAAGCTACATGTGCACATTTAAAACAGTTGTTTTTCTGTCAAAAGGCTTTGATGAAGAATGTAAAAGAGAGCAGATCAAACTACGAAAAACTACCATAAATCGAGTAGACGGAAATTGGTTATCATTTCAGGACACATTAACTCCTCAAACCTCCTCATCGGCCAATCTTATCAATGGCTGTTAATGACGGTGTCAGTTGTGACAAACTTTGTGTCATTAACTCAGGCCACTATGTGGGTACAAATCAACCATGATCAGGTGGGACATTGCTCGGAGAGGCTCACGAGGACTGAGAGCGAGGAAAGCTAGTTTGAGAAATGGGTACAATGTACTTTAGTCACGATTGCACTTTGTACAACAACTCTTGGTACAAATTCATTGGACTTGTAGACAGGTTTATCAAGACCAGGTTGCTTTTATTTTCATCCATCGGTGCCATCGACTGAAACGCACAGCGAACACGATCCATGACCTATTGGAGATTTGACCATTGTGGACAATAAAGGAGTTCTGAATTGTTTTAGAGTAAAGTAGAGCAGCCTTTCTCAACGCCTCCCCACCTAAAACTTTTGATTCATCTGTTAATTATGATCTTTGTTTAAAAATGTGATTACGGAAATTATATTGTGCGCATGAGATTCATTAATTTCACATAGTTTTTGGCAGATGGGTGTGGCTTCGTGTCATCATTGGTTGCCCGAATCATAGAACAAAATGGTCAAAATAGAAAGTTAATTTTGCATTCAACGTCTCGAATTCAAGGTTGAAAACGTTACGAGAGGAGAAAGGTGGAAAGTTGGGTTAAGAGAACTCAGAGACAGAGCAGAGTATGAGAAGCAGTGATGGTGGTTGCAATGACATCTTTGTTCCCAAACATTGTGCAAAATAATGCCGACTTGCTCTGATTGTAGAAAAAGAGAAGGTGATTTTGTGTCCAGCATTGAAGCACCCACCAAATGTATAAATGAGAGTGGCGTCAAGTTTCAGAATGACCAATTTGTGCAAGATTGGGACCTTGAAATTTATCACATGTCATAAATGTGCCAATTGTATGATTAATTTCATGATTGAAGGATTAAATGTTTCTATCTCATACAATACATGTCTTGGACCAACTGCACTAAACTTAATGATTAGTATCTAGTAACAACTAACATGAAATGCTTCTAGGTATTAACATTTTTACCAAACAATTAATTTCAGCAAATCAAGAAAGAGTAAGGAAGCCAAACATGATCAGAACGCTATTTGTAAGTCGATGACACTGAAGTTGACATTTTTATGAACTAACAACAATTTCAAATATTTTTGCCAACCGAATTCGGTAGTAAATAGGAAGATGGATTATCTGCAATTGCAAAAGTTGGAATGACTCAAATTGGGTAGTCAAGATAACTCCAAACAGTTACCGATATCTCATTCGACTTCGACTTGGTAGATGTGTTGTGCCTGCAGTTTCAGGAAAGCCACTTCCTAGTTGATTGACAATAAGTATTCGGCACTTATCCAATAACGTTGTTATTGCCATAGAACACTCTTAATGTCTAGACAGAAC
>UZAE01000109.1:0-37111 GCA_900617975.1 Rodentolepis nana | reverse complement strand
GTTTCATCCACTTCGACTGGGCGGCCAGATCGTTGTGAATTTTTCAGTGAAAAATCACCGGAACGAAATCTTTCAAACCAATTTCGACACTGCCTTTCTTTTAAGGCTTCATCTCCATATACGGCACATAACTTCTTTTGTGCTTGCGATGCGTTCTTGCCTTTTCGGAAGTAGTATAATAAAATGTGTCGGAAGTGCACGTCCTGTTCTTTCATTTTTAAATTAAGATAAAAACAAAACTAAAGAACTAAACAAAACAACATTTTTTACTAATTAACCTAGAAGCCCATACAGTAAGAAAAAATTATAGGTTAGATGCTCTGGCCACGTTAACAAAACAAAAGAAAGTATAGAAAGAATGACTTAGTTGCCCACCCAATAATATCTCCAAAATACTCGCTAAACGTGATTAATTTCTCGCTGTTGCCAACACCATTCAATCCTTCCATTAAAGCTATTCCTAGTCACTGGATGTCGGAAGATGTGAACAGGCCCTGTTTTATTATTGGGGTCCACTAATAATGAAAGAATTGGCTCCCTAATATGTTTAAATAAGGTTTTATAAAGATAAAAGTTAGAATTTTTTGTGGATGATTAAAATATTTCATATTTGACATTCTAGATAGCTTCACAATCGAGTCTCATTGTATGTTTCCCGAACCATCTGTTCACCAACAACAGTCAATAATTTTGCCCACCAAACCCGCTGGTTCATTCCTCAAATGCTTAAAATAAAGAGTATATATAGCAATTTGCTCATTGAATAAAAATTTTGTCTATTTTCCAAAGATACCTAATCTGCATTGGTTTTGAAAAAAATTAATGAAAACTAAGTTATTTTTGATAATAAGTAAACTACTGTTTTATTCAAGATTTGAAGTTGTCAGATTTAAAATACGGTTTGCGACGCATTTCCAACATTTATATCTAAAGAGTGATTAGTTTTATACCGAAATTGCAATGATATCAACTAAGTCCACTAGAAAAAACGGAAAATAATGTTCTAAGTGTATGTTTTAAATATAATTTCTCAAATTGGCAGAGTTGGAGAATAACTTAATTGAATATATGCTTCAACTGATGACGTGGTACCAGTGATTACTAACGCTGACACAAGAATATTTATATCAAATGACAGGCTTTATGACAGCTACCATCAATTCTTTAGTTGACTTCGAGCTTCACAGAGAGGAGGAGGAATATTTATTAATTTATTTCAAATGGCAGGCGTTTTGATAGCTATCATTAGCCATTTAGCTGACTTCGGGCTTCACAGAGGGAAGGTTCATCAAAGCAGCAGAAAGCGAAGGGGCGGGGAACAGAAGAGCGATTCACAGATGTAAAAGAGGCAGACAGACGCAAAGGTAGAGAAAAAGGTAAGATGAGTACTGTAGAAGGGGTCGAATATGACAAGCAGTCGGGCCATGGTATTTTGAAGTCAGAAGTCAACTGCCGGTTAATAGACTTTTTTGCCGTATGAGTATACGTTGCCCAGGGTGCACCACATGGAGGTAAGTCTATTGCACACCCCAATATTTATTTATTTAGTTGACTTCCTATAGTTGACCTCGAGCTTCACAGAGAGGAGGAGGAAAATCAAAGTCACAAAAAGTAGAGTCTGAAAAAAAGAAGATTGATTTACAGATATAAAGGAGACAGACAGACACAAAAATAGAGAAAAAGGTAATGTGAGTATTATGGAAGTGGTCGACTATGACATACAGTCAGGTAATGATAGTTTAACGTCAACTGGCTGTTTATAGACTTGTTTAACAAGTGAGTATACATTGCCCAGGGTGCTCAACGTGGATATAGATCCATCACGCACATCGAATAGGGGCAAATATAGTTTGCCTTATCAGTACAAAAACAAAACTTGAATTGCCCCCCCCCCTCAATTTCTGTAAGCTCATCCGTCGTAAAGTTGCATTTCATTTAATACCGGGTATTAATTAATTTTTCCTATTTATGCAATTGCAGGGTCAATTTAACAATCTATTTTATTGCAAATAGACCAAATTATTAGTGGGCACCTTCCCATTCATGCAACACGGCGTTTGCATAAAAAAATGCAACACTTGAATCAAAGCAAATTTTTCATGTGCTTTGTTTCTTAACTAACTAGTCATTGATTTCAACATTTTGGTGTCAACTCGGCACATTCAAGTTCATTGAAAATTCAGGATATTTTTTAAGTACATAAAAAAATTACATGGCATTTTCAGAAGTTTTTTTAAATAAAAAAATCGTTTTTCAATATAATGGAGTAAGATATATATATATATATATATATATATATATATGTATGTATCTTTTTTATCAATTAAATGGAGTAGGATATATATTTAGGTATAAGCTAACACGCAATTCAATTGACATTTTACTCTGATTTTTTAAAAAAGCTTATCGATAAAAATTATATAATTATGAGCAAATAATGACAAATGGTCAGCCAGGTAGATTTGTGGAGTGCACAAAATGGCCAAATCTGATCAAAGGAAATTTATGGGGGTTCAGAAACGCTGAAAGGTGCGGCCATGTCACAGATCGGAGATGTGAGGTCATGAGTGGAGTGACCTCTTAGCCAACTAGCAATCAGTAATCTTTGAAACTTAGCTTAACCCAAATTGTATTTCGTGACTAAGCTTTGTAGCAGCTGCCAAAAGTCATGATAAACGCTCTTCACTCTAAACGTCCTTTCCCTCGATAATGTCGAGGTAACTTAGTAGATTTCAGAAGCCAGTATATGCACTAGGGATGTAAATTAACATCGAATACATCACAGCAACTACACGATACTGCACATATGTAGGCAATTAGATAAAATAAACAATAATTTTTCATTAACAGATAAGTAGAATATTTGTAGTTTATACTTCTTGATAAAATGTTTGGCATTGTTCTACAATTAACTAAGATTCAATTTGACTTCAATGTAAATACTTCCTTATTATGTTTTAATGAGTCAATGGGCGTAAGTGATGGTTTGATACAATAAGAGCCAAAAGTACCAATAGTTGGGTATGGGGGGGTATATAAAGCGAAAATAGATTGGGGAAGAGCTGTGCCCGAAGGGTATAATAACTTTAATTTCTTATGTCTCAATTTTTTATTACATCATTATAATCATCGTGCTGTTAACTGCATTGAATCCCATAGGGGGGCATATATAGTCGAAAGTGTGTTGTCGCATTCGCCATCGGCTAATTTATTCGTTTTATTAGACCACGATCTCCTCTTGTCATATAAAGCCACGCATGAGATGCATGAAGACCTGTGTGTGTGTGATTCTTGTATCTATTTCAACCAAAGTGTTGTTCTATCTTCTAATCTAATCAATTCAGTGGTACTGTATCATTCTATTGCTTCGTTGCCAGAGGGTAAAATTTTTAAATATCTCATTCCACAACTGGTTAAATTCAAGTGACAACACGTATGAATTAAATTATTGAAATTTTTAAACATATTGATTTCGAGTTTTTTTATTAAATTTATAAGAAGTTTTAAAAGAAACTAATATATATATATATATATATATTGATTGATTGATTGATTGCGATCTCGTTCATTTCCTTCCCTTAACAGTTTATCTATAACTTATTATATTTATTTTGCCTCAGTAAACACGTTTTTCTTTCCCTATTGATAAATGTTATCTTGCAACGTTGTCCAAATGATGAAATGTCGAGATTGAAATAAAAACCTAATCGATAGCTTCCAATATCTATGCTAATTACTATGTTGTCATTCATGCGAGGAAAAAAAAACAAAAAAAAACTGTATATTAATTTTATTTATCCTAAAAAAGATTGTGTTTGTCGATAACATTAAAAGGATAACATAATTATTATTTTATTGTAAGTTCAAACACTGTGTGCTCAAGGTACATTTTGAGAACTATTCTCCCTTTTTCATTACTGTGAGTTTCTAAATGGGAATTAGTTAACTGTCCAAATTTCTTCTACTGTCTGAAAGCCCCACCTCCCAATTTCAAGTTGGAGATAAATAGGGAAGGTGGGGAAGGGTGAAGGAGGTAAGAAAATTTACAAGTCAGTTGGATATTAAATATATGTCAAATATGACCTTAAAGCATTCAAGGTAGGCCAATGGTATAATAATTAGGGAAACATAGCAGATATAATAATAATAATGATATGATGCAATGTAGTATGGTCAAAAGGAAGTACTGGTATAAAATATTTTTCTATTAGTATATGTTAAATATTTACCTAGAAAGTTTTATACTTTTTAACTTGAAAGTAGAACCTTAATTTACCTTTTACCATCTCGCTGCATGTGGGTGTGCGATAGACTTACCTCCACGTGGTGCACCCTAGGCAACGTATACTCATAAGGCAAAAATGTCTATACACCAGTAGTTGACTTCTGACTTCAAACTACCATGACCCGACTGTTGTCATATTCTAATACTTCCACAGTACTCATCTTTCCATTTCTCTGCCTTTCAGTCCATCTGTGTCTTTTGCATTTGTGAATCACTCTTCTGTTCCCCCTCTCCACCTTTTCTCACTTTGGTGTTACTCCCCTCTGTGAAGTCCTAAGTCAGCTAAAGCACTAATGAAGATTCTTGAAACGCCTCACATTTGAAATAAATAAATCTCACTGCACAAAATACTAAGACGGTTCAAATAGAGTTAAAAGCGTTAAAAGACAGGGTAGAAACAAAGTATGCTCAAAAACTCCTCTACTGTCCACTTCTTGGCAAATACACTAATTAGTAAATTGGATCCTTACGATCTTCGTTTACCCATTAATCGAAGAAATACTCATAGCATATTATGGGTTGATTATTGATTTCGATAATCGCCGATCTACTGCTGTGGGACACGTCATCGCATGCGCGTACACATAGGCTTGAGATGCGTCTGTACAACCTCACGTACGGATTGAGGACAAGAGCACGCAGCCAATAGCAGCTCAATGGCCCTCACTTGTTTTACCAAAATCCGCCATGTTGTATGACTGGTTTCCTTCCTGTAAACACTTTATCTGCAACATACCCACTGAATAAACGTGCCCGTGCTACACGTCTGTTTCCTTTATAGCTGAGCTATAGCTTAGCTAGTTCTGGGAGTCTAGCTAGACGTAGGAGGATCTGCCATAGAGATTTCTTAGTCAGTCAGGCTTTAATAAAGTAGCAATCCGCTACACTGCCATAAATAAATGTAAATTAAATAACATTATACAAATTTGAAAACTTACCACCAGCGTGGTTATCAATTCTGCTCATAAATAATAAGAATGGATAAAATGCTTTAAAATTTGAGAAACGCAGCAGCATTATATTGGGTAGTGTCTTTTTTTAGAATTGACAAGTAAGAATAAGCCTCAAAATGCGAATCTTCCTCCATGAACCAAACGCATAATTGCTCCACTTCTTTCATCTAAGCCTTCACAAAACTACTTTCAAATACAATCCTAACTGTGAAGATAACTCTCCTTGAGGGAAAGACAGATTCGCGCGTCACTCTCACTTTCAAACATTTAATTCAATCACAGTTCTTAAGCCTCTTCAGAGGGGCGTTTTGGGAGCTCATTCTGGTTTGGGGGGGGGGGATAGTATAGCTGAATCTCCAAGGTGAGTAATTAGCATTCTACCAGCCTCTTTATGGGTTGAATTTAACTAATATGGATTTGTAACATCGTTTCTCAGTGTCTCGTAACCAAAAAAACAATTGAATATGTGGAAATTTGAGTAACGCGGAGCAGACTCTGCTCGCGTCAGGAGACATTCATAATTTACCTTAATGGATATAGCTGGCATGCAACCAACCGTCGTCTTATTAGTGATGAGTCACCTTGAGCATAGTGAGTATTAAACGAGGCTCATTGGAAATTATCATATTCCTTCCAATCTTTGTTTTTTTCTGTGATGCTAGATGTCTGGACAACGAATCGGCAAAATTGCATGGTTACATTTTAATAAGACGAAAATCTAACAAATTAAAATTTCATAAATAAAGAATTCACTTGGAGCGGTATTCTGAATTATTAAGATTTAGAAGGGCGTTATATTCTCATTTGCCATGTATATATATATATATATATATATATATATATGGGCAACGTATGCTCATATGGGAAAAAAGTCTATTAACCGGCAGTTGACTTCTGACTTCAAACTACCATTACCCAACCGTATGTCATATTCGACCCCTTCGCAGTACTCATCTTACCTTTTCTCTGCCTTTGTGTCTCTTCTGTTCCCCATCCCTCGACTTTTTGTTACTTTGATGCTCCTCCCCTCTGTGAAGCCCGAAGTCAGCTAAAGGGCTAATGACAACTTTCAAAACGCCTGCCATTTGAAATAAATAAATTTATAGTTATTTATTTAATAAGATCAATATTAAAAGACGCGTATTTTCACAATTTAAGTGGTTAAATTATATTGAGAACAAGACAGAAGAGATAGGTTATGTCTTGGCGAAATGATCAAGGTCTTCAATTAATCCTAACTCTGTTGACCGAAATAGTCGCAATTTCAATTTCTGTAAGTGAATATTCGCGGAAAAGAAGGAAATGTTCTTGCACAATCCGCGGGGTCATTGTTTCTTCGTCAACGATCAATATGATCACCCCAATTCACAATTTTCGGTTTTTACTAAGTCTATCAAGTAGGGTGCTTCATGAAAAATATCATCACCGAAATTCCTCCTAAAATAGGAGGAAACCACAATCACCTACCTCCACATGAATAGATATAAATCCGCTTGTCTGAAAAAAGTGCTTTTTCGACGGTCCATCTCGTCATACGTTATAATTTGAAATGAATCAATAATATGCGTCGGTGTACAAGGTTTGTGGACATAATGTCTGTTCATATTATTTCAATGTATTTTTAGCAGTTAGTAAATACATTCACTCGTTGAGCGTGCCATTTATACACTTTACGACTCCCTAATTTATTCAGTAATATTCATTTGTCTTCTCTCTAAAAATGTGAAATCAGATATGTGATGGATCTATTAATGAATTCTCTACCACCACCACCTACTTTGTCTGCATTAATTAAGCGTGGGTGGAACCCACAAGCCAGACACCACTTTGTCTCATTCCAAATGCTTACCATCTCTCCCTCTCTCTCTCTCTCCCTCTCACCCTCTTCAAATCGTTTCCTGTTCCCACCGCTTCGCCAATCAACTCTTCTTTTTCTTCTTCTCATAACAGCGAATTGGGTCTCTTTTATTTTGACATCCGTTTAAATGTCCTCTTTAGGGCCGGCAGGAAGTGGGATAGTGGGAAGTTAAACTGTTCTGCGAAAAATGACAAACGGTGCTGTTTTAAATTAATTATAGGCAATTATTACAATTGGAAGCGTTTTTTTTCATTTTTACAACGACTCACTTTAATGGTAGTGAAACACGAACCGCAGTGTGTCTATGTAGACTGAAAATTACGATAACTCGCGTGCTTCGTTGAAAGTAATTTACTTTATACTCGTCCATAGTGGAGAAACCGACTTTCCTTTAAAATGCAGACTGAGATGTGGCTCATATTCTCTATTTTTGTGCTCCTGAGATCTGATTATTATTAAGGAGGGAATGAAGGCACAAAAATTATTAAATATGTTTTTTTCTTCATTGAAGAAAATGAAATTTATTTTGTGCTTTCCCCCTTTTATTCCAAATTATTATAGCAAATTATTAATTATTAAATTAATGAATTGAAATGGCGGGATAAACAAGGAGTCGGTGACAGGTGGGTACCTTCTTTCCTTTCTATTCATATTTTGGAGACATTGGGGTGGGGGGGGGGGCTGGCGGCGGGAATCAAGCCATTTGGCGACGTGGTTTTGAAAACGAGACCTTTTTGTTTAAAACTATGATGAAGTGGAAAAATATCATGGATAGCATGTGACAATTGAAACGTAGATAAATCATGATTTAACAACAGGAAAGGTTTTTGCATTTAGCTAGCGGTTAATAATGCATTTAGCATTTGGAAAATGCCATGCCAAATTGTGACATGACAACCTTGTTGCATAGATCAGTGAGTTTCACCATGATCCATGATCTAATAACTAGTTTGATATATGCTAAGAGAGAGGTGTGAGATAGACTTACCTCCAAGTGGTCCACCCTAGGCAACGTATATTCATACGGCAAAAAGTCTATAAACTGGTAGTTGACTTATGACTTCAAGCTACCATCACCCCACTGTATGTCATATTCGACATCTTCAACAGTACTCACTTCACCTTTTTTTACCTTTTCTACCTTCGTCTTCTGTTTCCTCCCCCCTTCTCGACTTTTTTTCACTTTGATGTTCTTTCCCCTATGTGAAGCCTGAAGTCATCTAAAGGGCTAATGATAGCCATCATAACGCCTGTCATTTGATATAAATAAATAAAATATATGTTAAGAGAAAGGTGCCAAAAAGCTACAAGCATGCTCTACCCGCCCTAAGGCGAATACCATCGAAATTACTTAATTAATTATTATTTCAACATTGACTAAGAGTAGGACTGATTTCGTTTCTCTGATGATTGAAAATTTTAAGGAACTGAACTTCAGATCTGTTTCAAACGACTGCGTCTAGTGATCTATCGGATTCCTGCCTTGACGATAAATTCATAATATCATTGAATTGATATTTGTCTTTGGGATTTTTGGTTACACATTGTGATGAATGAATGAATGAATAAATAAATAAATAAATGACACAGTTACGAACCAGCGAATTTTCGGTGAACAAAATTAACCATCAGGGTTGAGGAACAGGCTGTAAAATATTTTAAATAAAAAACTCACTACTGTGCCGTTTACGCGGCGAGATGCATTTGTGCAGAGATTATCATTATAGAAAGAAAAATATATATACGCATAATTCCTTCTAATATTCTATCGTCAGCAATTTTCGTTTAACTCCAGACCTAAAGCTGATGCAAAATTAAACTTACGTTTATTCAAATGCTAAAATTGGTTTCGAGTGGAGGGGAAGAGGGGAAGAGGGGGGGGGGAGGGAGTCAAATGTCGAAGACAAGAATCTGATTGATTTTTAAGCGGAAATGCAAAACGCGCCCAAAACGTGGGCGACGAGGTCAAGACCAGACATAATCCCTCTCGGTTGATCCCTCTCCTCTTCCTCCTCCTCCTCCTCCTCCTAATCCCATCCCTGACACTATGTTAACTCTAAATCCTCAAGCTTCACTGCGCTACATTTCAAATCGGAAACACTAGGCATGCCCTAGCCACAAGGAATATTTTTTTCAACTCAAAGAAAATTGAAGTCAAATAGCAAAAACAGTGGGTAGGGGAGCAGGAAGTAAATATAGAGAATGGAATAGAGAATGAATTCGGATTGCATTCTTTTTCTATCATATTGTATTGAATATTTGCTTATATCAAATGGCAGACACTTTGATAGTTATCATTAGCCCTTTAGTTGACTTCAGGCTTCACATAGAGGAGGAGGAACATCAAAGTGAAAAAAATTCGAGATGGGGGGGGGAAACAGAAGAGTGTTTCAAAAGATGTTAAAGAGACAGACACAAAGGTAGAAAAAGGTGAGGTGAGTATTGTGGAAGTGTACAGTGGGGTCATGATAGTTTGAAGTCAGAAGTCAACTGACAGTTTATAGACTTTTTGCTCTATAAATATACGTTGTCCAGACTGCCCCACGTGGAGGTAAGTCTTTCGCGCACCCCATCTATAGCAAATATAGAAACTTAGCGTTGCAACATTAGGTTGCAGGATTCTCAGCAGGATAATTTGAATTCAGAGAGTCAAGTTAAAACAAAACATGGAAATTAATCATTCATAGTTGTATTTTTCCCCCAAGAAGTTGGCATTGTATTTTCCATGTTCTTGAAACCCCTTAAGGTTTTGGCGGATAGTTAGCCATCTGTTCAGAAAGAGCCACATCTACTACTAATGTTACCATTGAAGGATGAATCCCGATGCTATCCAGAATTCTTAGCTGAAATACCACTAATCTCTGGAACCTAATTGCCACTACCTCACATTGGTGTTTGAAGTGTTAGACACCTATGGAACTTCAAGAGCCAGTTTGTGTCTCTAGTAATCTACTTTAATTTACGGGGTGAGCACATTATGTACTGGTTTGAAAAGAGCTGCTAGGATTCACTTTTACCCCATCGATGATCATCGGAATCACCCCCATCTGTTTGTGATACTCTTTTTGGGCACAGAATTCCCTCAATTCTCTCCTTCTCCTAACAACGGAAACTCCATTACCATTAAATAAGCCTGGCTTTCAATGTTTGCAATGTTTCAAAGTGAATTAATAATCTCCTAGTGTGCTCTTTATCATATGCCAGGTTAATTGGTATTTTAAATTCAGTAAATAATTTTTGTGAAATATTATTGATGGTAACGTTCTCTGAGGCGTATATATATATAAATCAGGTGTTTTCACTTGGCAGTCGCTGATCAAACAGCTTGGTTGATCATCTCTGTGGCACGTGGGACGTACGAAACAGTTGTAACTGAAAAAAACAAAACTGACGGAAGTTCATTCCTACTCAACAATGTGGTGACTTGATGTCGCGTCGAGAGAGAATTCTGGGAGTGGAAATTCCATAAGCCCTATTTGCTCCCTATAATTTCAAAGGGGATTCCACTATCAAATTTAATTTTATATTATTACTTTCTTGCTAGTACAAAGCTGAACAAGTTTTAAATCTCGCCTTTTGTGGCATTAGACACGTAGGGTTAACTTTTTTGCAACAAATACAGATCTTTTCAAAATTTTTAGGCTATTCCAAGAAAATATTTCCCCTAACTTTTATTTTATTTCGCCGCAAAAAATAATTGAAAACCACTACATTGCCAGTTTTCGAAGCCTATCATTTTTGGTGTATTATTAGAGACAAGACTGACGACAGACGCATAGTGGCGTAACAATCAAAAGAGAATATCTTTTAAATCGTTTGCTAAACTATTTCATTTTTTGTTCTATACATTTGCATTCTGGAGGTTTGTCGTAGATTCCACTTCAATCTATCATACCTCCAATGCTCCACCAACTTTGACAATTCCAGGTGAAGGTTTCTACGCTGTATTTCATGGCAAATAAATCTATAAACCGACAGTTGACTTCTGACTTTAAACTACCATGATCCCATTGTATGTCATATTCCACTAACTTCACAGTACTCACCTCACCCTTTTCTCCACCTCAGTGTCTGTCTTTTTTACATTTGTCGATTACTCCCCTATTTCTCCTCTTGACTTTTTGCTACTTTGTCTGCTCCTCCCCTCTCTGAAGCCTGAATTCATCTAAAGGGCTAATGATATCTATCATTTATTTATATCGAATGGCAGACATTTTGATAGTTATCATTAGCCCTTTAGTTGACTTCAGGCTTCACAAGGAGGGGGGGGGGGGAGGCAAGTGATTCGCAGGTGTAAGAGAGACAGACAGGCGGATACAAAGGCAGAGAAAAGGAAAGATGAGTACTGTGGAAGTGGGGTCAAGGTAGACTGAAGTCAGAAGTCAACTGCCAGTTAATAGACCAGGGTGCACCACTTGGAGGTAAGTCCATCGCATACCCCATGGTAACTATCATAAAGCCAGCCATTTGATATAAATAAATGTCGTATTTCCCATTTCCGCTTACGTAAACGAAATTTGCCTATTTATGAGCAAGTCATCTCGTACCATTTTGATTTCATGTCTCCGTGTCTTTTATTGCCATCAAATATTCAGCGCCTAAAGTACACAAAGTTGAGGAATGTGACCTGTTGTGGCTTCTAGGTTTTACTAGTGCAAGATTAAAGATAGATAGAACTTTTGATTGGGATAGAATTGATAAATGCAGAAATTTTTATTTCGTCACTTGTATTGTATAAATATCAGGACAAAGATAATTTCATTAAACAGAAATTTAATTTATTAACACGAAATCGAGTTAGGCACCAAACGACGTAGATCATTGGGAAAAACTATGATAACAGTCAATTAGATCAGATAACTTGGAAATGAGAACGTTACATAGCCTCAAAAGCTTGATTAGTCAGCGAACAACCAGTAAAACATTTCGTTCTAATAAGTTGATTTAATTATCCAACCTCAATAAAAAATGAATTTTTTAAACACCCGTTCCCGTACAGAGCTTAAGTTATTTTATGTGAACTCATAATTTTGACCCATTTCAGAGATTTTGATCAGAGTGGTTGGTTGTCCCTTTAACTGGATGTACAGTGATCCGTGTCGAATCTGTTACAATCAGTTTAGCCAACTTTTTGGCTTAATTATTGTGCTATAATAACTGGAGAACAAAAAATATCCGTATTTCAAACACGTTCTCACAAAAAATAGCAAAATTATATGTAATTATGAAACTTCAATTTGTCAGAGAGAATTAAAAATGAAGTCTTCATTGTTTTCATTCTACCATATTTTAAATAGCAATAAAGTTATATTTATTTACATGTATTATTTTTTTCAAAATTTGAATATAGAATTCATTGTTCTGTTAAGCTATTTTGGGTTATATTTCCTTCAAATTTAAGAAAAACTATCGATTTCCTTTATTTCAGCCTGTCAAAATCTCTAACATTGTACTTTTGAGTAATTCTTACGAAAGGTATAAAAGAAAGTTAATTGTACTTGCACGATCTAGAGGAGGTAATTGTTGCTAAGATCATGTCACGCCAAAATTTAATAATTCATATTAGGGCACTCAAAGCATAAGCTTCCAGTAATAATAACTTGAGAGACCAAATACGAAGCTAATGTTACTTCAAATTTAAATCAATTTCGTCTCTGATATGTTCCGGTTTTAAATTCCTGCATATCAGGTAACATCGTTTCGCTTTCTCTGTCGTCGAAAGTGCCAAGGCTTACCTCTCGCGATACGAAAAGGCGTTCAAGAACCACCGCTTTGGCAAAGACCTAATCATGAAACTTGGAATATGAATTGTCCACTTCGTAAACATCATAAAACCTGGTGCGAAATTCAAATTAAGTGTGGTTTTTTTATCCCTTCTCCTCCTACCCTACCCCCCCCCCCCCCCCCCCCCCCCCACCCCCTACTGTTTGTCGGATTCCATGTTAGGCAGCATTATTTGCTCCAAGCCATTGAAAAATGCCAAACGTTGTATTACTATTCACCTTTAAATGCCGCTGGAATTGCTATAAAGGTATGCACTATTAACATCTCAAAAATTGTAATGTCATAATGGCTTTTTACTGTTAAATGTGTTTTATTTTGTATTCTTTACACATATGACAGTCCACTTCTAATCTATGTCTAATTGAAATGCAAAACAGTTTCAAAGTTCCAATAATTTAATGCCATCTAAATGCGTAAAATATGGCAAATTATCGTTTAGTCAAAAGCTAGTATACCTTATTCAAGATCTCCCTTATCAAACTGCATATATATAGGGTTCTTATGTGATCTCGAACAGTCTGGAAGATGCGGTCATATGACAGATTGCGTAGCGAGCAAGTGCGGCTGTGAGTGTTGTTACCTCTCAGCCAACAAACAATCAATAATCGCATTTTAATGACAAAGCTTTGTGTAAGTGGCCCATAAGATGTAAAAACGCTCTTAACTTTACGCTTTCATCTCCACAACACTATCGAGCTAGCTTAGGTAATTTCGAGAACAACAATTGGATGAGCAGTTTAGCTTAAATACTAGCCTCTTCAAGGTCTCATGGAAAGTGTGATTCTTGATCATCTATAAGACTATGTGCTATTATCATTCTAACTAATTTCGATTTTCCACACGCACCAAGATGGAGAGAGAAAAATTCACTGGGTGCATAAAAGAATCCCAAAAGAGAGCTGTGCACGTGGATGGTAAGATGCAAATGGTAGAGGTTTACAGAGGGAGTTTAATACAGTCGACAATTGTTAAAAGATGCAATAGGATTCATCAGGAGTAAATTAAGAGGAGAGAAGGGATAATCCTTAAATCCAAGAAGTTTAGTGGAAAAGAGAATTGAGGGATATACGTTATAACCACTAAGCCAAATATCAACGTAAAGATCAGTAGGTAGAGATAGCTCATCACTCATATCTCAGATATTTTCAACCGCATTTCTACTACAACTAAGTTGAACTTATGCCAGCTTCAATAACTACAAAGCCATTACCAAGTACGCACTCCACCACCACATGATGTTAGCCACAATGATTACCTTCCAATAAAAAGGATATCTCAATTAAAGAAAAAATAAGTTGGTGTTTATTCAACATTTTATTCAGTTTCAACGTTGACCGTAAAGCTCCGAAAAGAGTAAAAAACAAGGTACTATTTACAAGCAAGTAGTAGATGTAAATATCTAAATATTTTCAATTATATCTCTTTGACCAAATGCGATACCGATAATGCTCAGTATAACGTAGCAGAAACGCTTTTCTTTGGATTCGATGCCCTCTGTATATTCCTTGACCTGCAAAATCACGAAAAATAATGATGCAAATGAATATTTAAAGGATAAAAGCCCACCGAGGGGTTACTCAAGCTATGATTTTCGGAGAATTGAAAATGTTGAACCGTGTGCCATTCCTACTTCTTTGGCAATTCCCTTAATGATAACTCGTCCATCTTACTCCACTAGAAACAAGAGAGATGTCTTGCTGCGGTGGGTCGACATTAAGTTGCAATCGACCCTTTCGGTCCAATCATTAATGACTGTTCACAAAATACCCATAAGCCTGTTGTAAAGCTATTTTTGAGCTGAACAGGTTTCCAATTTAGTTTAGTTAGAAATGGCATGTTAGCTCTGATCCCAAACTTTGTATTTGAAGGGTTGGAAACTGCAAGCTATTTTGAGATCCAACTTCCCTTGATCTTGACTAGAATTATCGATCACTTGTAACCTATTAAGGAAGCTCTAAAGGCATGCTTGAACATGTAATTCTTTGTTCTATTTAGTTATTGCATTGGTCCGAGAACTTTTGGAACTAACTTCGTATAAATTTCCATCTTTCTACATAATGTACAGTTAAGATGAATTAATCAAGAGAGATGACAGACTCATTTTGCCGCATTCATTGCACATTTGCCAATTCGAAGGTCGCGGGTTCAATGACAACCGAAACACGCGCAGTGGGCAGAATGGCCAGCAACACTAATGATCTGGCTAATCAATGGGGCAATAGGCTTTGACTTTCAAAAAAGGGTGGCTTCAAATAATTATTCCTCCATCAAATTTGAGTCTTGGAAATCGACTGGCTAAATGAACGCGTGAGTTTTCTCAAGACTAAAATAATGTAAATAAGGCTAAATAATTCTATTTCACAGCACCAAAATAAGAAAGGCGTGCAATTGGATTAAAATATCATATTCTAAAGATACTCGAAACCATTGTTAAAGCTTTAATCAAAATTCTTATTAAAAAAAAGAAACATAAGTTTCAAAAATTGAAATTTACCCTCAAGTGTTCACAGAATTGTTCCGCGATGTTTCTGAGTAAGGAGCATGTATTAGGAAGAAGAGGTTTTTCGAGAGCCAATAAAGCAGCATAAAGCCAAGTTTGCTAAAAATGAAATAGGGGGGGGGCAATATTAGGTACTCGAAACAAGAGTTATAGTACTGAAATACATAAAAACACTCACTAGACCACTTTTCCAATCATTAGGTGAACAAACAGCTAGGAGTTCATGAAGAAAATCAACCAATTTATCCTATTAAATCAGAATTTTAGGAAAAAAAACAAAAAAATACCTGGCGCAGATCAATGAAATGGGACAATTTTACAGGATTATCCAAAAGCCAATCGAAAAAATTATTGCTACAAAGAGCCTTAGTGAATTCATCCTAAAACGAACAAAACAAGGATTGAATTAGTGCCTCGGTTTACGCAGAGGTATAGTAAACCGCTGAAAATTCACCGATGTCGACTGCACCATTTTAGAAGATAGAAGAACGTCTACAGCGAAACGAAATTCCTAAAAACTTATTCAAGTGCTCAAGTCACAATTATTACCTTTTGAGAAGAGGCGAAGTTTTTTGCTTGGGATTGAAGCCAACTCTTAGAAAAATCTCCGAGGAATGATTTTATACCGGTATTCTCACAAATTGACTCCTGGTTGTCACCATTTCTTTCCTCATAATCTTCATCAACAATCTCTTCAACCCCTAGGCTTGTCTCCGAATCCATTGGTGCCGTAAGTGTCACCGGATATTTAGCAGCCTCATTTCTTGTAAATTCCGTAAATGTAACAAAATTAAACACTACCTCACATATAATAGGTAGTTATTTGGATCAAGATACCGATTTGAATAATCAAGGCAATCATCATTAAGCTCCGTTACGGGCAGCGCTGGCTTTAAAAGTTCTTCGTCTGAAGATTCATCCGCACTAGCTGATTGAGCTAAGTAATCCATCATCTGCAATGAACCACCTAAAGCAGCACCACTGACCTAGCCTTTAAGCAATCAAGGAAATAAAAGAACCTATGTCACGTGAACAACGATAAATTCTGGTAAAAAAACATAAAAAATGAAAAAAACAAAAATTAGATTAAATTATTAAAAAATATATTAAAAAAACATTTCATGCGACATCCGATTGTAAAAAAATAATATTTCGAAAACAAGTAAATGGAATATGAGCAAATTTAGTTATCAATCACTTGCACAACGCCATAAATTTGCAGAACTTCACTATCTTTTGATTATTTAAAGATGCCTATTTTCACCTTGGTTGTCGTAAACAGGTTGTCTATAATGATATTATTAGGAATGACTAATACAACTCTAAAACGTCCAAATTGTGAATGTTATCAGGACGTTAATCATGAAAGGCAATTAAATTTTTTGAATTTTTGGAAAGGGCTCAGGTAAAATGAAGTTCTTTAATGTTCTCAGGGTAACAATTTGACAATGCAGAGAAAAGAAAGAAGAAAAGAAATGGCATTTTTTAATTCAAACACGAAAAACTCAAATGTACCATCTAGGTTAAAAATTTAAATCTAACGTAATGTGTCAGTTAACCAGAAGTTTAATACTGAGACAAATGCTATAAATTTTGAAATAACGTTAACAAATAGATACCCGCAAATGTTTCAAACTATAAATATGTTTCCACCAGTGATGATTCAGAACAAGAAATTCTTTATTTAAAACCAGCAACGATTAAAATTGCTTCGGCAATTAGAAAAGGTTGGTAATAAACGAATTAGTATGTCAGTATTCAAAATTAATACGTCGAACTTCACGAATTTGTGGGTATTTATTTATTTATTAAAGCTTTTAAAGATGTTTAAATGGTGTGGTGTAATTTTTCGTTATTCTTTTAGAACACCTTCAGTTTGTTTGACTGTTTCGTCTAAATTATGTGTTGTATAAAGCGCTGATTTTATAGACAGTCGGCTAATGCGTATTGTGCATTTAAATGACGCTTAACGTATTGTCCAATTTCAAATCGCTGGAAAATAATCAATCCCAAAAGTTGTCCGGCTATGCATTTACTTCATTTATTATTACATTTCTTGTTCTTGTAAGTTTTGACCATTACATTTTCATTAATAAGGGCTTATCAGTCTCAATTTCGGGACCATCCGTTATGTTCCTTGAAGAAATTGCATACACATGGGAAGACGAAGTAGCTCTTATTTTCACTTCAAGGGCTGTCGGGTCCATGGGTGGTTGGTTGGCTTCGTATGCTATTCTAGAAGACACACATAAGCATTGTGGCGTTCTCTTTGGATATGGTCTATTTGGACTTATTATCGTTAACTTCAGCGTTGCCTTTACCCATCACCTTTGGTGGCTTCTAGCAGCTTTTGCGTTCCAGGGGGCTTTCATTGTTGCTGTCGCTCAAGGTATATGCAAACTTTGATGTGTTAATTTTTCGACTTCATTTAGGTTGTTTATCTTATGTGAGGAAGCATTCTCTGTCCTCCAACCACATTCAACAATTTCTTGTATTCATTAGTCTAATTGGATGCGCCCTGGCTCCTGTTCTCTTTATTCCACTCTCATCTAGGTCAAATATGAACAATGCCACAATTTTCATGTCTGCGGTAAATGGAACTATTTCTAAAAACGGTCATCCAGTTATACAAACTATATCTCGTTCACCGCGATCTTTGATTAGCGTTGAAAGTCCTTCTGGCAACAATATCAATTTGCCCCCGCCTTTTATTGTTGATCGTTCTATTCTGAATACGAGCATGGAAACAGACTTAATAACTGTAAAACCTTCACCGACTTTAACTACCAATGCATCAATGATATCTTCAACTTCTACAATTGCTGAAATTCTGCTTAGTTCTAACTATGATCAATCTTCATCTATTTATTTTACAACTCCAGCTCCATCCCATGTAAGTTTAGCTAAAAGTGAACATATCAATGCAACTGAAGAAATTACCACTTCAAAATCTCCTTCTTCGGATGCAATTTCATCGATATTCACAACATTATTTTCAAGCGATTATTTAACGACTGTGCCGCCTGATTTGAAAAATGATACTAAGATCATTACTGAATCAATTTCCAGTGAAACAGAAACTACGAAATCGCCCGAATATATCTCTAATGGGACTGATTTTACAACCTCTCTTGAGGTAGAGCTCAATGGGACGACTATTGAGGCCTTACTAGAAGACAACCTTAATATTTCTACACTTGAAGTAGCAACAAACGCTTCGGAAGGCCTTGGAAAACCTGATATAGTGGATGCAGAACACTTGAATCAGGATAGCAACTCCGCTGATGGAAGTAATACCGTCGTTAAAATGAAATTAGCCGATGAAGATGTTCGAATTGCTGAACAGCAGGCTAAAGCGGCAAAGATAGCAGAAAAGGAATCACATTTAAAAGCAGAATCGCAAGTGACTACTACTACAGAAGTGAATGAAGAGCCCGAGACCCTAACAACAGCGGCAGACGATACGACAAAACCCTCTGTTGTGGACGCCACCCATTTGAGTCAGGATCAAAACACCGCTGATGGTAGCAATCCTGCTGATATAATGAAACACTTAACTGATGAAATTAATAATGAGGATTCTGAAATACCGCCTATAATAGTCATTACTAATCCAACGTCAACCGTAAAAGAAGAGGCTGAAGTGCAGGCAAGTGAGGATTCCCATATCGTTACTGAACCACTATCCCAAACAACGACCTCGCTTCCTTCTACGCTCACAAATGCTTCAGTAGCAATACAAACTCCCCAGACGGCTCCTCCGCCTTCAACGCCAATTACTGCGGAGGTGAAACCAAGGTCAAATGATACCTATCGGTTGACCTCAACGTACAACTCGAAGTGGGATACCAGGACACCGAGACGCTGGCAAGATGAGTCCACTCGTCTGCAGTATATGAAGGCTGTTAGATATGTCTATCTCTCTGTGGGGCTCTTCACTGTTCTTTCTTGGTTCATTATACTACCACTGACGGGAATTTTTACCTCTGTGAGGCCGTTCCTTGAATGCTTTTCAGTTCAAGCATCGTCCAATTCTGTGAATCAGCAGGCTAATGTGACCATTCCTGATAATGATTTAATGCGAACTGGTAAGAGATTAGATTCACTTCTGTGCCAGTACAATTTAGATCTTGTAGACTTGGAGCAAGGTTGACATCATCGAAAATCTTTTGTGTTAAGAGGTTGACTGTAAAATCCAAGTCACTTTTCTTCAGAAACTTCAGATGATGTGATGTCTTCCTAGTCTTTAATCAGCTCGCGTAGCTTTTCCCAACGCAGTACTTTTTAAAGAGACATCGACTCCGATATATGTTTTCGCATATATAATTTCTTCTTTGCCTATATTTTTAGCATATTTGACGCTAGGTAGTGATGACAAAGCACTTGTTGCCATAATTTAGTTTATATTTCCACTTCTTTCCGCATTATTTAAATGTGCATTTGTTTGATCTAGCTTTGATTATCCAATATTAAAAGTCCATTTTTCTTAAAGGCTTAATTACAAATGTAATTAAGGCATAAAAGTGCACAGCTTCGAGTTAGTTTTTTTATAAACAAAACTTGCAAAACGCAGAAGATAAAACTTTACCACTTTGATATTTGTGGTTAGATTTCTGTTTGTAACCACGGATAAAGATATTCAACTTTTATTCTAAAAGCACAACTAAGGTCTTTTTTAGTTCAGGAAACTTGATGTCGATGTTTTTAAGACTTTCGCTTTTCACGCCCTAATTTCTTTTTTTAAAGCAGTAGATTTTTTATGGGATTGTTTTTTTGTTTTATGCGAAAATTGAAGGAAATGAGATCTAATTAGATGAGCTAATCACGTAACTAATCGTTTTCGAGACTTGTTAACTCCTTTTGACCCTAGACGACTTCACCAATTGGTGTTGATTTTTACCTATTTTGTTTTAGATACTAATGAGGAACTGCAGGCGAGTAGCCCCACAGATTCAGAATCAACGCCGACACAACTGGCTACGAAAAATGTTGCCTGGTGTGCTGAAGATGTCGAGGAGACAACCGTTGTTGAACCCAATCTCCGTGCTAGTATCTCAGTGCCGAATTTTGCAGTTCTCCGTTCCTCGCGACATAATCAAACCAGGACTCAAGACAAGAATGCGCACTTAATTCGCCTTGAGACGCGAAAAGAGGCATCGGAAACACCAGAGCAGTTGGTTTATTTGAAGTACGCACCCAGGCCAACTGTCTGGCCTTTGGTAACTTGTCCGGCGGATTTCTGGGTGCTAGCGGCGACTTTTATCTTTGCTGGACTGGAAACTACATATGGGGCTTTTATTCATAGCTTCACTCTGGGAACGCTTCATTGGTCACCGGTAAGTTGGTTGAATAAACTTAATGCTGAATTGGCTGGATACATCTTAATTGTTGGCGTATATTTCACATCTCGATTCGTGAAATCAAATTCTTATTCTAAGTAACCATAGGAAAATACGTTAATTTTTAGCCAACAAACTTAGAAGTTCGCTTGAAATGACTACTAACACTTTGTGCCCTAATACCTGTAGTTCCTATTTGATCTGACTAAGTCTAGGTGTAAAATATTTTATAAAACTCTACTGAGACCTCGTTGCTTTATAATCACTTATTTGAGAGCGTTCTAGATGTTGAATTGGAAACGGAGGCTGCTATCATGAGTTTTTTTTCTGTGATTCAAATGAGAATTAGTTTTAATCGATTTTATATCTATAATGTCCGGTACCTGCCAAAATTGTGCATGTTATGAAATAGCTTAGTAATTAGCTTTGCAAACTATATCCGAGAATTCATCAAAGCTATAATTATGGCAAAATAAAACTTTTCTTTGTCAAGGTTGCATTTAATTTCTATCGTTAAATCTCATCGCGGATTGATATATTAATAAAGCCTGACTGACTCAGAAATCTCTGTAGCTACGCTAGTAAAGCCTGACTGACTCAGAAATCTCAATGGGAGATCCTCCTACATCTAGCTAGACTCCCAGAACCAGCTAAACACCTTAATAAAGCCTGACTGACTCAGAAATCTCTGTAGCAGATTCTCCTACATCTAGCTAGACTCCCAGAACTAGCTAAGCTGTTGAGGAAACAGAGGTATAGCACGGAACACGTATATTCAGTCACGCAGCGATAAGCAAAGTGTAACAGGTTTTTGGGTAGGGTGGAACAGGTATTGGAACTGCTGGGACGGGTTTTTTGGAATTGGAGAAAGTATGATTGCGGACTTCGTGCATGCTGGTGGACCTTGCCGGCTGAACGAATGAGGCAGTATTTGGTCCACTGACGAGCGTCCTGTTGGATGTTTCTCCAGAGACAACGATCGGTGATCAACGCTCTTGTTGATCGGATGTTTGGTTATGACAATCCATTGGGTGAAATCTTCCGACGAGTGTGCCTGACGATTGGTCTCGGCTTATCGGTTGAAACGAAGCAGTGCGTTGGGGTGATGAGGACCTGCATGAGTAGGCTTTCGAAGAGTAACGTGCTCCAGCTGTTATTTTTTTATTGGGTACAAGAACGAGGTTCTTGAGTCTCGTAGAGATGGACATTCAAAACGCAACGTGCTCCGGCTGTTGCCTGTTTCCAAGGGCGTACTGAGGGAGTCAGCCAGTGAAAGGAGAGCGTTGGGGTGCTGTTGAGGTGCTGATCGTTCGTGTGGCAAGTAACCATCAGATGAGTAGAGCGATGTGAAGAACAATCGCATCGCCAATGAGAGATTGAGCCTCTGTTGAGCGGAAGTCGGGATCTGACTTGTTGTGGGTAACGGCAGCGGATGTATGGTGATCATTCGAGCAGGAAGAGATCACCGAGTGGGTTGAGGGATGCGAAGAGAAAATCGCGATGCCATTGAGAGATTGTTTCTATGCTGAGTGTTTGAAGTCAGGCTTTGGAGATCACGTCACGTGTGTAATGCAGCTAAATGGCACGAGATTTAATTTAAATTGAGTGAAATTAAGCACTAAATGTGTCCATTAACAAATGTATCCAATTTTAAGCACAATTTTTAAATTACCATATTTTGGAATCTACTCCAATGCCATTGGCAGCTGTAATGGGAGTGTACCCCTAGTCGGAATTATGCATAGTAAAGAAAGTGATTTAATGTTTATTTTTAGGGGCTATGTACCGTAATATTCGTGTTTGAAAACTGAAATGGTGACTTACATCCCAATTCCATCCTTGCTATGTTGAAGTATCAGCGTGCAGTTAGTATTAGACAGCTAAACAAATGTTTTTTCTAATGTAACAGATCGCCAATTTCAGGAATGAATGCACGCAGAAAATATTACTTATCGGCGGTGCACACAATTAATTACCCGAACACTAAATGATAGGGACATAATATTTACGAACGAAAGAACTGTCTTTCCCTCTAGGGTACCTATTGATTCAACTATGCGAACTTCGAGTTAATACGCCAACTTTTGCTGCTTCTTGAGAGATGACTACATTTTTTTCGATCGGTTGCACTTTTAAAGATGCAAGTAGCCCAGATGTTTCAGATCATCAAATTCAAGTCATAGAGTTAATTTCTACTTCCCCACGTTCAATCCTGGCTTAAAAGTTGCATTTGTTTGGGTTTGTCCACACAAACAACCAGCACTTGTGATTCTGTTATTTCAATGTGGCGGAAGTTGAAAAGGACAGTTGTATCATGCGTCCGTTCACTTTGGCGCCAGCATCATACTTCTTGCTCTACTATGCCTTGTGCACCCCCTTTTTTGTGCATGCCTCTATCATCCATCAAATCTCAACGCCATACCCATTTGATCATCTTGGTCGTGCTGGTTTATGATGTGAACAGTCGTCATTAGCTTTCGTACGTATATTTATTGCGAGGTGGTTTGACACCTTTTTTTCTCAATTTTAGTGGCACATTTAGTTGCTATTTTTAATGGGTTTGTTAAACATCACTCTCTCGTGTTATTACGGGGTCTATGATGCTATAAATTGACATAAAGGAAGAATTTTATTAACATCTCTTTTTGAAGTGGAAAAGCGTATTTTGGTTGGAGTGCCATAGCTAATAGGTTCTCGTGCAATTCTTCCAAGTGCATAAAAAACCTGCCTCCGAATTGATTGGTCTGAGCTTTTTCAAGTCTTCAAACTACTTTCCAATTTGAATATAGGCTTCGTCTTTGGTGAATTAGAAAAGGTTGTTGTTCTCCATCAGCAAGCAACAAATCTTTTTTGTCTCGGAAATTCAAAAAAAAACTAATCCTAACTTGGTTTGGTCCTTAGGAAAGATACCTAGCCCTATTCGTATATACTTTGGCGTCTTGAATTCTCAGATGATATATTTACGTTCAATAATTGGTTGAATGTCATTCGGACCAAAACCCGATTTAGTTGCATTTAAATTTTGAAAGTTTGAAACTACCTATCGTGGTGCCCTTATATCCTCAACTAAACAAGGAACAGCTGATTGGTACTAACTGCGTCACCTTGATTTGAAGTCAGCACAAACCAAATCGAATTCTTATAGTTCGTGCAGGTACTCTGCACTTTTCCTTTCTCGCATTTTTTATGCATGCTTTCATAATTTGTGATAATGCATGAAGTAGGGCATTCTTGGAAATTTTCTCTATCTATGAGAGCAAGATTACTCGCTATTCTCCGAAATAGGCACTCACTTCCAAATTTCTTCCATCGAATTTGTGTTGCTTATCTACTATCTTCTAATTCGAGCACCTTTGTTCCGTACAAAAAAGTGTTGAAGGGGGACGCGTTTAGAAGACCGTGATTGGTCGAGGGATGATCACGCATATTTAAGCATTTGCTCAATTTCTCCATTGATTTTTGAAAAGAACTAATTAAAATTCTTTTTAAAAGGAGTCAACTTCTTTTTTCCTGAATTTAACATGCATTTAAATATTTTTTCTAGTTAAGATTTTTTCTCTGCTTTCTCAAAAATAAAGTAAGATTGAACTAACTCATAGCTCAGATTCATCTCAATTGCCAAGTCAGTCAACTCGATAACTTGATCTTTATACAGCTTCTTCGGTGTATATTATTAGATCAACGCTCTCCTTGTGACAATGTTGTTCTGGATCGGTGATGCAATTGGACGGCTGTGTTATCTGTGCTTGGGCAAGACTGCCGATATGGGAATTAACCTCCTTCAAAATTCCGTCGAGCTGGCTTTAAAGGATTCAACTTCGCCTACAGCAATGGCTTTCTTCCCAACCAGGCGAGTTCATTTACAAAGTTCTGATTCATAGCGTTCTTATGCAACTTTATATGTAAGAATAGAGGTGTGCGATAGAATTACCTCCACGTGGTGCACCCTGGGAAACGTATACTCATACGGCAAAAAAGTCTATTAACCAGCAGTTGACTTCTCACTTCAAACTACCATCACCCCACTTTAGGTCATATTCGACCACTTCCACGGTACTAATCTTACCTTTTCTCTGCCTTTGTGTTTGTCTGTCTCTTTTTGCATCTGTGAATCATTACTCTGCCCCCCACCTCTCAACTTTTTGTCACCTTGATGTTCCTCCTCCTCTCTGTGAAGCCCGAGGTCAGCTCAATGGCTAATGGTAACTATCTAAACGCCTGCACTTTGAAATAAATAATAAAGATGTAAGATTATACGCGCGCGTGTGTGTGTGTGCGTTTGTCATCGATGCAGCAGTTAACTCTCTCGCCTGTGAAGTTGGAGACCAACTTCATAAGTAAATTGAGCGGAATGGCAAACCACATTGGCTGAATTTCAGTTTCTTATCATGTTGTCTCTATGGCACTATGCTTCTCCCGAAGCAGAGTTTTAGCAAACACCTTCCCAAATAAATTGGAGGGTTATTATTATATGCCAACCTACAATTATGCCAAGCCAGTAGTCACGGATATGGTAATAAGCACCATGCGAACGACATACCCAAACATTTCAGCTAAAACTGCTCGAAATTTGGTTAAAAAATTCACGTTTTCAATCAAAGACTCTAAAATAATGCTCCTCTATTTAAGTTGCGTTTCAGTAAATACCTCTTGTCTAAGAACTTGAAATTTTTATTAGTATTATCTTTATAAACTTTTTGAGAATAAAAAGGTAAAATCACTTAAAACGTTTCCATTTTCGCAAGTGTAAATAAACTAGTTTTGATAATCCAAGTTTGAAAAAATAGTTGAAGTTTCTTTCATACTACTTACTTGAAATATATCTGAAAATCTTTCATTCATTAACATTGGTTTTCGCCCACCTGAAGGGTCATTACATATTTTACACTTAACTTATCGAAGTTAAAGCGTTTGAATTGAAATATATATTACTCAATTTATTATAAAGTGTGCATTGAGCTTTCCCTCTTAGTTTCACTTTCAAATTGCTAGATCTCTAGTGACCAACACATGAATTGCAATTGATATGAATGGCTATTTAAAGATTTTAACTAGATTTGCATTGATTTCGTTTGGCAAAATTACTTTGTTACTATAAAGGTCTTATTTTAAAGTGTTATGATAGCGTTACTATCACGAAATGATCAGGTCAAGCGTTAGCTGTAATTTAAAAAAAGTGTAAACTGAAGAGAAAGCGGTGGTAGTCATTGCGATTATTCAATGTATTATATAGTTTAGTCTCGCCTTTTTGAATTTCTTAGATAACACTTTGGTGGCTTTTCTTTTCTTCAGATAATTTATTTCCTTTATTTCAGTCGCCGGCGTGAGAGAGCATTCCATATTGCCGCTCTTTTCATTCGGACAGTTGGGTCGCTCGTTTGCTTGATCTGTACAACCATATTAAAGGAAATGACAACATCTCATCTTGTCTATCTTGCACCAGCCGACAATAATAGCCGAGTTATCTACGAATCTTGGAGTATTGCTAGAGACAAGGCTACTTGGATTTCCACAGCGGGGTTGGGTCTCGGATTAGGAGCTATAGCAGGGAGTGGTCTTCATATCCACCAGCCACGGGGTTACATTCTTTATCTAGCTATGCTACTTGGGCAATCAATTGTACCCGCTTCGGCTGGCTATCTTACCGAAAGAGTATTTCACAAAAATGCATCTCAAACTCTAGGACGTACAACCATGATTCTCTCTATCCTATTGTTCCTCTTTCTCCTAGCTGATCTTATCCTACAGCTAGTTAGACGGTTCTTTTGGTGGGAAAAGGTTACCCAATGGCTTTCACCATTTCCAAAAACATTCAACGACAAGAATCCACAAAGGAAACTGAAGTCCAGAACATCACAGAGTAATTCAGTAGATCCCATTACCAATAAGGAAATTCGTCCAAAAGTGGATTGGATTGAGTCACCTTCATCGCCATCTGATATACCTCTAGCAGTTCGATCAATGGATTCAATTCCTTAAATTATTGATTTCTCCACTTTGTAATCAAGGAGATATATACATTTGTCTCGATTTGTGTAAATATTAATTACTCCCTATTTTCATTGATTGATGCCTTATGATTTATTGACATGATTTTTCCCATGATTGCGTTTGTGCTTTTTAAGTAAATATATATATTTTTTCGTAATGTGTTCGTTTTCTCATTAGAGTTTGACCAACATATTGCGGTTGACATTTCAACGCCCTGTTATGTAAACTATACGTTCAGTTTTTTTCTCTCCGCTTACGTAACACTGTCAGATACGTCAAATACTGGTGCTGAGTTTTGAAACAAAAACTGCCTTATCTTCTAACGTGTTTGGCTACTGAGGGTCTGTTTGTATGAGAACTAAAATCAGAGTATTTTGTCGAATCCAGTGTTTAAAATTGTGAGATTGTTTTGGCTCCCTTTTGTGTACAAAACACCCACCTAATAACGGTACAATCAGTGAATGGATACATTTAACTCAGGCGTCAATAAAATCTCATAAGATCATCTCATAGTTATTTCTATAGATTTCGTTGAAAGTGCCTATTTGGTGATATTCCTCCCTTAAAAGCCTCGCATTGCCTCAAGAATGACTAATTCTCGAGCGAAAACAGATGGATCAAAATTTGTGACTTTGAGCTTAGTCGATTAGGTAACAATTTCCTTTTAAACTTTGAGCCTGAAAGTTAGTTAACTCAGAGGCTAAAATAGATCGATATAGAAATATGTGTTAGCATACTGCCTAAGGGTAAGTTAATTATATTAATTGCCAATATTTAAGCATTTAAATCGGGTAAACCAGTTAAGCCAAACTCAATCGATAAGGTATGCTTCCTCGATCCCTTATCTGCAGTTTGCGCGAAGGTCTTCACAACAAAAAAAAATGATTAGATTCGAAAAACTTCTTTACTTTGGCAGGAAATTAGCTGGTGATGTGCAACCTAAACAGTGATAAAAAGGGACACTTCTTTTAGTCGTTGGAAATTTACTTATTTCAAATGGCAGGCGTTTTGATAGTTATCATTAGCCCTTTAGCTGACTTCGGGCTTCACAGGGGGAAGGAACATCAAAGTAACAGAAATTCGAGGGATGGGGAACAGAAGAGTGGTTTACAGTTGTAAGAGACTGACACAAAGGCAGAGAAAAGGCAGGATGATTACTGTGGAAGTGGTAAAATATGACATACAGTGGGATGATGGTAGTTAGAAGTCAGAAGTCAACTGCCAGTTAATAGATTTTTTGCCGTATGAGTATACGTTGCCCAGGGTGCACCACGTGGAGGTGATTCAGCTTCCGAATGTGAAAAATTGATTTTTTTTCTTGTACAACGTGCATAAAGATGTCTTATGATAGGAAATTTTTGGGCTTCATAGTTATCCGCTTCAACAAACTTTGGATTGGTAAAATTATATTTTTTGCTTCAAGGATAATTACAAAACTCGGGCCCAATTAAGCTCAATGCCATTAAAAGTTATTGTTGTCCATCTAGTATTGAAAATATATCTTTTGCTAGTTTAATGGAGATCTTAGTCGATACAATTTTGACAACCACTGACGTGTCTTTTCTGCACTAAAAGTTGTCAATTTTTTAATTTTCCAAAAATTGTTGCCTACGCAAAGCTTAAATCCAATCTGGGACTTTTGAGAACTGATTAGATCTCTAATTTATGCGGAGCTGCCAAAACGCAATTAAAATTGGATAGCTTTAAGTTGCAAAAACGCTAGATAAAATTTCACCTTAAAATGCGAAATAAAGTATCATAGAACTCAACTCAATCCTGAGTCATAATGATTAGGGTGTGAGAGCAGCTAATTGTGCTTAAGGCCGGTCAATTAGAATGGTTTCAAGAGCTTCGGCAATTACCCTTTATAATCCTCAATATTTACTTTCCGTCTTAATGATTAGATAAGCCATTTCCATACATATGCCAGCTGACCTGACTCCCACAGTCGAGTGCTTCCAACACCATATCACCCTAGAATCGCCTTAGGTCACTAGAAGTTGTTTATGCCTTCAATTCACCTCTCCCATTTCCAAGCAGAACTTGCTTACGTGATTTGTATCAATGTAAATTACAACTAGCAGCCACTAATGCCATATGGAAAAATATTGGCCAACAGTTACTCCGGCTCAAGTTATCTTAATTTATTTGATGAGGACCATAAAATTTTGATTTTCACCCCTATCTCCCCAGCCCCGCCCCACTTACTATTCAACTCGAATCTATGATACTAGAACTAATTGCCAAGCATATTCAGGGAGGACTTTCTTCAGAGAAGGAGTATCAGGCACCAGTGTGATTCGCCAACCCGCTGATTGGTTATCCTCACCAGTGAGGAGAACGAAGCCACAAACTTTGACATCGCAGGGTTTGTGGCATGACTACCACCACCAACGGGTAAAAACATATTCATTGCACGTAATATTATTAGAAGTCTTACGATGAAAGAGGATAATTGTGTAATTAAGTTTACTCTGTTCATACATACGAGTTAGGAAGGCATACTCAGCAGATGGATGACATATGGGTTAGATAAAATGATAGTATCACAAGAAGTTCTCCTAAATTCATCAGTTTGAGTGAGATCATTGGAAGCGGGGAAGAAAAAAAGGACGGGAGGGAAGTTAGCCACAAACACGTTTCAAAGCACAATGGGAATATAGTGGTCATTAAGAGAGAATGTAAAAAAATTCCAATGCAAATGAGAACCGGAGATGACGATAAAATGCAAGAAGACGATGAGAGAATCATACGCGCTGAGTTAGGATATCGGGAGAATAATAATGGAGGAACGACACCGGTGATTAGATACATGAGGGACGCATCGAACAGACACGCAGAGACTCCATCACACACACGCACGCACACACACACACACACACACATACACACACACACACACACAAACACACACAGCCAAGGGGTGAGATGGGGAGACGAGGGTTGTAAGGGATTATAGAATGGTACAGCATCGACAGTAGCGTCTTCGATGACCTAGAGTAGATTCAGGTGGAGTTCCTGGTGCGAAGAAAGCTTGAATTTTCAACCGTGGATTTTGTTGCTATAATAAACAATGCCGTAATTACCTTGAAACAAACACCAATAGTATGTTTGTACGTTTTGCCAATACTTCTAAAAGTGCATAGCCGTGTAAAATTAGCAAGCAACTAAATTAGGCGTGGATGATTTGGAAAATTATTACCCAAGTCATTCATTTAAGTCGGAATTTTGAAAATTTGAAGCAATTGGTTAATATTCTACCAAATACACAGATCAACTACAAAGTGGCCAAACAATATTTGCTCGGACTCCATACAACTAAAGCTCTGTTTTTAGCCCAAAAAATACGCTTTCTTTCGCTAATAATAACTATATTTGCGGGGTAGAAGCAACTAGAGGAATGAGCTTGAAACTCCTATGGAGTAGTAACTCCACAACCAAATTCAGAAAAGCGTTTCCTCCTCCACAACTATTTTGAGGAGAAAGCTAGGGTGATGGAAAGCGCTTATTCTGCTATTCCCGCTGACTAGATTAATCCGTGTGTGTGTGTGTGTGGGTGTGTGATTGATCACTCCCCTCGCTCTGGACGCAACGATAGGCATCAAATCCGTGAGCTCTGGCATCAAACACAAGAACGCATCTCCCCTACACCACTGGTGAACATATGGAGCGACGATCTTCCGTTTAATCTATTCTTGTTCCATTGCTTTCTCACCTCCCTGGCAAATTAACAAAATGAAAGGTAAAATTACAATCCAGATGTTCGTTAATTGATCAATCAATTAAATAGCTGGGAGTTGGTTATTTTAAAATAATGTTCCTGTATAAATAAAAATCTTAGTCAAAGATAACCCTCTTTAACAACCTAAACATCGAGCATTTAACTGTATCAAAACGGATTTTTAAAGCACTGATCTACCACTCAAACCAACGATTAGAAACCACCATTTTAATAACCTGGTAAGAAGTAATTGGAATGAAATCAATTTAAGTGCTACCTTGTATCAGCAGGCTCAAAGTTTTCCTAATTACCAAAACTTTATCTATCCATCAAAATTAATATAACCATCCACATTTTCGACCCGCATTTATTTCCTATTTTCAATACAACCCCCCCCCCCCCACCCTCCCATTTATTCATTTCATCTTACTTAAGCACCGAGGCAGGAATGAACGCAAGAATGATTAATATTGACCAGCCCAATGAAAAGGAACAAAATTAATTGTTTCTATAAGTTAAATTAGATTCTTCTTAGCATAATATTGTTTAGGGAATATCACTCACGGTTATTCTTAATTGAAGTTAAGAAATGAAAAGTAAGGATCCAAGACTATCGGACATCAGCATCTTACCTTCAGATTCTCAATTCCTTGTCGCGTTATGAGTTGGCAGTCGTAGAGATCCACTTGGCAGAGATTCTGGCATACCGATCCGAGCATCGTAAGTGAGGAATCCGTCAGAAGGGGGCAGTTATCCATGGCCAATCGCTGGAGTTGTTGGGGACCACAAAGACCTTCCACCAGTCGGGAAATTCCCTCATCGGTGATTTGATCGCAGTGAGACAATACCAGGGTGTTTAACCTGGGGCAGTAGGTGGCAAGTTGGATAAGGGTAGAATCAGTCACTTGTGAACAGTACTCCAGATCGAGTTTTTCCAACTATAGGAAAAAGCAAATACGATAAAATTGTCGAAAGATATGATACTGTTGGCATAATTAGAGCCCAATGCAACATTCAACGCAATAGTCCCAAACCTTTTATCCGACCACCCCCCCCCCAAAACCGACCTACTTATAAAGACGCCACCTTCAGCCACCTTTAAATAGGGTCTGGGGATTGCCAAGGTGGCGCGGCTCATGTTCACTGTTAGGTAGCTTCAACATGTATATTAAAATTTCTCAAAGATGGATTGTAGAAATAAATGCATGATTCCCTATCAATGGAAATTTAAAGACAAGAGAAATATCAATTGTCTCAAGTGCATATCATACACCTTTGCTTTCAGTAAAAGGTACAACAGAGAGATAAAAACTAGCAGTTGCCTCAAATGTGGAGTCTAATATTCGTAATTATCTAATTAAATGAGCATTTAAAATAAACTTGGATTAGTGGTATAGAGCCGCCTTCAGCTTACATGCCTGTCAAATCAGGTGTCACCAGTGCATAAGGGGAGCCCGGAGCAAGCAAAATTGGTCAATAAGTGGATGGCGGAATGCGAGTTTCTCATTAGAGGAGCTCTAGAATATCATTTCTTACCCCCCAAAGAAGCGTTTGAAAACAATATACCTTAAAGGGCACTTTTAAGATATTTGAGTTAATTTGAGGGGCAAGATTAAGTTACATAAAAAAAGTGATCGAATTAATGTGCAAAAGAGGGAGGATTTTCTCCCAAAGGCTAGTTAAAGTGCGAATGGTTGTGAAATAGATATAGTTACCAAGGTCTTCATTAACGCTGCCAACGAAATTCAGTTTCTTCACCTCTTTTAAACATTTAGAGATCTGTCAATATATTTTATTACTTGGTCATAGACCATTACTCTCTCTCTCCCCTACTACCCCCCCCTTCACCCTCCCGCTATAACACATTGTAGATAAGATTTTATGTCCAAGCACAGCTCAAAGGGGCAGTAATGGAGAGAATGGGAAAAGATGGAAATAAAAAAGTGATATTGATCACATAACCTTTATAACTCATGCCCAAATAGATATAACTTATTCGTTTTATGTGGAAATCAAATCAAGCAAAGACGCTAGAACATACACAGAGAGACCATATGAAGTCCGGAGTTATTTAAATTGATGAAATTCAGATCAACGAAGGAAATATGCATAAGAGAGATGATGAATGGAGCAATCTGGGAGCTCAATGGGAGAAAAGTTCTCCTGATTCCAATGACCACACAGTCAATCTTCAATATATCTGCACGATTTTTCCAGTAAGAAATATCGCAATCTTGGGAAAGAAATAATCATTCAACGAAAGAATCTAACCTTATGCACACACACACACACACACACATTTTGTTCTACTTGTTCGAGGTATTTAGAAAGCAAGATCATTATCTAGAGCAGCAGCAGCAGCTGACTAGTTAGTCTGCTCTCTATAGGACAAACAAAGGTGAGAGTGTGGGCGAAATGAGACAATCCTGCAGCATCCATGGTCATCCGGATTACACTTTTTGGAAATAGTAGCATCAAGAAAATTATGCACACACACGAAAGACCATAAGATCTGTCATAATTCAATTTAAATCGATTTAGATGAGTAGGCAACCTCTCAGTCTACCTTCTAAGATTTATATTCAATAAAGGAAGAAATGTTGAGTTATCAGAAGCTACACACTTTACAGAAAACACTTTTGGCCAAAGTCCATTAGAGGACGGGGTGAAAATGGGGGCTGAAAATAACTTTAAAACCAACAAACACGCACTGACCCATTCATTCAAGGGACTAGAGTGCAGTAAGGTAAAAACTAAATCAAAATGACTAGAATAAATTCGTTAACTTACTTCCTGAGCCAGTGGTCTAACTCAACTCGAATTAACTGTACTCGGTGCTACGTACTAAATGTTGTGGAATTTCAGCAGATCTTCATTTAAATTTAGAAGATCTGCTATCTCTTTAATGTCTAAAGTTAGTAAGGCATGCATTCTGTATTTACTAAATAGAAAAACATTTGAACGTTTACTTAAATTAAATTCTCAACACGAGGTTTAAAAATGTCCTAAAACTAAATGAAATTAAAGCAAAAAATAGCCTTAACACCATAATTTCTAGTACAGTTTCCACAAACAGATGATTTAGCAAAAAATTTTGAAGTAAATTAAATTATGCACTTTAACGAAATACTATTAAATATGCAAAATGCAACAAATTTCAAAAAAAGGGGAGGATTGAGTCATGGCTATTCAATTGAATGAAAAATGGTTATATTCTAAATAATTAACTAATTAAATTACTAATAACTTTGGGCGTGCATTAGGCAATGGCCCACATTTCCAAAACTGCTCGAAATTGTCTTAAAGAATCAAAGTTTTAAATGGCAAATCTCGGTATTGACGAAGCTTCCTTTATCTCCTCACCTGAACAGCTGGTTTACGAATTTCGAAGTTTACTGGCAACTTTACATTCTCTTGAACATTTGACTTCCTGGAGAGTTTTGTAGTGAGGATTCTTGTAAAGCTAACTCATCGTAAGAAATGAATCAACCCTTACCAGTGCGTCTTAAGTTAATTGAATTCTGTGCTTTCAGATGCCCACATGTAATGGCGACTTATAATTAGAAAAAAAAATGCCCTCTCGCTCACTTCTACTTACCTTCTCCATGCCTCACACAGGAACTCGTTCTTTAAAGAAATTCATCACGGATGGCTTATCAAATAAAGGTTAGCCAAGATAACTCAAGGATTTTATTTAAAATGTTAATTCCAATCCTCCTTCTCCAATTACCCTTTATTTTACTCAAATTTGTAAAAGAGTTGAAAATTTGAGTAGCCCCAAAGTCAAAGTCGTCTGTGACTTGCTCAAACGTAGAGATATGTACGCTAACCGACATGCACGACCACCCCCCCCTCCTCTCTCTCTCCCTCCCTCTCTCCCTCTATCACTATATTCTCATATGAATTAGACCGACATTGTATATGCTTTTACTGCTAGTAAAAAATGTGCGAAATAACCGGAAGAAAACGAAACGAGGAGGCCCGCACATCAGCCTTAATAAAAAATATAAATTTGAGGAGGGTGGGGTGGGGTGGGGTGAGATGAAAAAGAACAAACACAAGTAGAACACGAGATATCAGGAGTAAGTAGATTGGTAAAATGAGAAGAAAAAGAGCAAGCCGATATAAGAAGCAAAAGATATGTGATAAAGTTTACAAGATATCAGGCCCACATATGCACATGTGACTTCTTTTAGCTTATCCATATAGTCAAAAGTAATTTTAACATTTAACTTCGAAATTGAAGTCCTACTAATAACTTCATTGAAGAATTTGTAAAAAAAATAAATTATAAGTTAGAAAAATGATCAAGGCAGGTCTCAAAGATTAGTTTCTGCGTGAGATTTAATAATAATTTACTCTCACGTTTTTAATGTATCGACTAGAAGAGAAATATGAATTGAGATGTCATGAGAAATTAAAATACATGTCAATCAACGTGTTAAAAAGGTCTGAGAGCTTTGGAGAACACGAGCTCACATGGAAATATCGTGATGAAGGAGCAAAATTTGAAATACTAAAACACGCCAGAGTAGTCTATAAAACCAGTGAGCACAAGTGGCCGATTTGATGAGTTCAAGGGGTCAGACGACTCTGGCCGACCCAACTTTACTCTATAATTCTAATTGATCCCATCACTTGTTTACTCACTGACCTATTTTTACGCAAGTTTGTTTAGCAGTGATTTTTTTACTCCATAACTTTAAGTGGGCATTTTTGTAGTGGATAAAATTAATATAGAAAATTGAATTGTCTCGAAAGTGTCGAGAAGAAAAGCAAAAAATTTTTTGAAGACTCGATTATTCCCAAACAAATTTTCTTCTTGTTTTAAGTGCATAATTAAGATTAATTATTAATTTTCGAATATTAAGATTATTTCATCGTTAGTGTTAGTAAAATAGCGTCTACAGCTTTATAAAATTACTAAAAGCTAATGTGAACTCGAACAAATCATTAGTATTACTTGGTAAACTGCTACTCTAACAACATATACCGAAAACTTCAGGAGAAGTACCCACTTTCTTAATTGTAGTAGGGAAACAATTGAAACATTTTATGCAATGGCAATGTGGAGGGAAGAAGGCCAATTGCATGGGGAAAATTCAAAATGCCATCAACGTAAATGAATGAATAAATAAATAAATGAATGAATGAATGCTCCTTTTGCATTTATATTCAAAATACTAAACAATTACCAACACGTAGAGAGAGCGAGAGAGAGAGAGCAAGGAACCAACCAAGTGAAAGTTCACTTTAAAATTGGTACTAAAATAATCGAGCTCCTCGAAACAAAGCGGAATGCGAAATATCATTTTTCTTTTTAGCGGAAGTAAAATTTGATCTTGTGAAAGCCTAGCCGCAACTTTTTGCACCAAAATAACCCCAATGAGAAGGAGGTTAAAATGACACAAGAATGATACAACAATCAAATGACTGGAATTTCGACTCAAATTTTAACACTAAGGCAAGTGCATGTCACACTTGATTTGAGCAGAGGTAGGTGTCATTATAAAGCCACTATTATGAGAAAATTATATTCTACTAGCAAGGACGGTGGTCAGTACGCACCCCAGGATCTACCAATGAGGACATCGATATCCTGACCTTTGACTTGTGTCACAACTGAACAGTGAACCAGTAAGCGATATTTTTCCCCTAAATTTACATTATAGGGGATTAATTCTGAAATAGTATAAAAGTGACTACTGAAATAATCATGTGCATAAAAACGAGTCAGAAAGTGAAATATGTGGAAGTGGGATTTGATCAGGAGAAATTCGAGCTGCTTACTTGCAAAGGTATCAAAATATGAAATTTATATGGAACCACGTGAATCTATCTTGAAGCGATCTACACTGTAAGAGGACGAATTACTACGCTGCTGTTGTTAAAATATCCTAGGCATATTCAGAAAGCACCACTAATACATCCTGCTTGTCATCATGTGCACCTATTCTACTCAATTCATTGATACTACAGCTAATACTACTATTTGCAATAATAGGTATCCTTGACAACCAGACATTATAATAGTGGGGTTCGCGATGGACTTACCTCCAAGTGGTGCACCCTGGGCAACGTATACTCATACGCCAAAAAAGTCTATAAACCGGCAGTTGACTTCTGACTTCAAACTACCATGGCCCGACTGTTTGTCATAGCCGACCACTACCACAGTACTCATCTTACCTTTTTGTCCGTCTGTCTCATTGACACCTGTGAATCACTCTTCTATTCCCCCACTCCACTTTTTATGACTTTGATGTTCCTCCACTCTGTAAAGCTAATGATAATTACCATAAAGCCTGCCGTTTGATAAAGATAAGTAAATTATAATAATAGGCAAATTAATCCACCAATGAAACTAATTCCCTGCGAAATTAAACAAAGCCACAGGTATAAAGGTGTGGGGCAAAAGGAGAATTGTAAATAGACATATGAAAGCGAGATGAGAAGGCACCGGTGGAAGGATTATAACAGAACATGATGTGCACCTGTTTTCAGCAAATGACTAATACCCAACCACATGGAACTAGTCTCCTGATTATTCTTGAACTAAAATGTAGTAATATTGTAATATTTTTATACTTTTAAAAAAAATAATTAACTATCTTTCAATCTATGCATGCCTCATGACAAAATTTGTAAAACATTCTTTTTTTCGTTTTATCAAAAATAGT
>UZAE01000108.1:0-37200 GCA_900617975.1 Rodentolepis nana | reverse complement strand
TTACACATGAAGGACTTTTCAAACTATTGTGAAGTATAAATCACGATTCTTTATTTCAAGAAATAGCGTAAATGTTTGCTAAGATTCATGAATTATGCTCTCCGAAACCATCTTCCTAACTACTCTGAATTAGGTCTCTATAATCCAAACTACCATCACCCCACTGTGTGTCATATTCTGCCATTTCCACAGTACTTGCCTCACCTATCATCTACCTTTGTGTCTGTCTCTTTTACATCACTGAAACACTCTTTTGCCCCCCCCCCTCTCTCGACTTTTTTCACTGTGAAGTCTTAAGTCAACTAAAGGGCTAATGATAGCTATCAAAACGCCTGCCATTTGGTATAAATAAATATCCATTATTATTACCTAGAGATCACATTTAGCCAATAAATTTAAAGAAGACAAAACAAGCCATCGCATCTCCATTCTTCCTCATATTTCATTTTTGTCCCATTTAGCATATTTTGAGTTTATGTGAGTTAGAAGTGTTATTTTCAGCTCACGTTTAATCACATTATCTCAATTTATTGTAGGCACTGTCTGTCTAGGACACTGAGGGTGGCAGTACTTTCGTACATGAGGATCTAAAACGCTCAGACTAACAGCCAATTAAGATTCAATAAGCATTGCTAATGTTTTTGGTGCAGTGAGTCAAGAGTGGTCGGAAGGCTCTCTCTGTTACAGCCCAGATAAATGCTTACTTCTAAAGTAATCAATAATCTTATTATACAATCACCACCCCCTTCCTGAGTTTTCGTGGGAAAAAATAACTACCGAAATTTATTTTTCTCTGGCTGACTCATTGCCCTAGTTTTTCTCCCTTGATTACCCTACTGAAGGCTATATAAGTAATGTGAAGCTCTACCAATGATCAACTACTCACAAGATACAAAATGACTAATGTGATAAGCACCGAAGCGTTAAAATGAAGCTTCTCAATGGATAGTGGTGACGTACACAAACCGTCATGCCTGAAGGACTATGAATAACTCTGTCTATGAAGACAGAGTCTTCAAGTGGGGAAGTGAGGCCATCTGCTAACACTTACCTTTACTCTAGACCCTTTCTCTCAAACTTGAGGCACTTATCACCAATGGCTATGAGACTTGATATCTTCATGAAAAGAAATGGAGAGCGCGGACCATATGTTCTACTACCCCAATAGGTCAACCTAGGAAACCCTAATTTGGGTCAAAGTTTAGCGAACTTTCTAGAAATGTTCTTTTCAGATCCTCAATCTGCTCATACATATATTCTGCCATCCTCGAAATTTCAGAAGAATGAATTCCAGAATCATTTGCAATTTGTCCGTTTGCAAAAGGAACCGTCTTTGAGGGCTTTGACTTCATTGCTCAACATGGTGATTGCAAATAAATCCCTAACCCCAAAATGAAATAATATTTATTTATTTATATCAAATGATAGGCGTTTTGATAGGTATCATTAGCCCTTTAGTTGACTTAGGGCTTCATAGAGGGGAGAAGGAACATCAAAGTGAAAAAAATCGAGAGGGAGGAACGGAAGAGTTGTTTAAAGATGTAAAAGAGACAGACACAAAGGTAAAAAGAGTACTGTGGAAGTGGTCGGAAGTAGAGCAAAGGTGAGGTGAGTACTGTGGAAGGGGTCGAATTTGACATACAGTGGGGTGATGGTAGTTTGAAGTGAGAAGTCGAAGAGAAAAGGTAAGATGAGTACTGTTGAAGTGGTCGAATTTAAGAAAAAAGGTGAGGTGAGTACTGTGGAAGTGGTCGAAAATGACATACAGTGGGGTCATGGTAGTTTGAAGTCAGAAGTCAACGGCCAGTTAATAGACTTTTTTGCCATATGAGTATATGTTGCCCAGAGTGCACCACGTGGAGGCAAGTCCATCGCGCACCCCAAAGGAAATAATATAATTATTGATCAGCTACTTATATAACTTCAACATTAAGGGAAGATAAGTGTACTCCTGTTGTAATCTATAGCACCTAGGTTTCCAAAAACCTGGTGATCTTCATGGGCTGTTATTTTCAGTCAACCTGTACATTTTTCAGCGCCGACTATTATTCCCAAACTCATTTAGGACATTATTTTGCAACGCTCATTCCGGGGGGGGGGGGAGAGGTAGCTAGCCCAGCGAAGTCGAACTAGTGAATGCTCAATTACTGCCATCTCCTCCCTTCGATCAACCAACCTGCTCACTGGACATCAAGCCAATTACCTCTGATTTAGCCAACAATCATGTCAGCTATTTTGCTATTGGAACACCCGATTCCAATTATACGGTTTTATCATGTAACACCAATCTCGTTTTTTTTTGCAATTTGTGGCTCTCTTGTTTATTTGAAGAATTACTTCGACTCCAATTTAACATACTGATCGCTTAGAGAAATCGATTTATTTTTTATGATTGATAATCAAGTGTAAGTTGCACAATATTAAGAAGTAATTAATCGATATGTAGTCGTTTTACTTAGACCCCTATTATTAGTACTGAAATAAAACCATTTCAATTATAATGAGTGTGTAAACGACATTAATATTTAATTCATTTTTATTTGGCACAAATGTACCGATGTTTCATCCGCTCTGGAACCTACAATTATCCTCCTCCCTTCATCCATTTTTCCTGTGGATATTGATATCGGATTTCTCATTGGCTGTCTACAAACCTGTGCACTTCCGGAAAGTGATTTAGGTTGCCTCCATTCTTATCAATTTCCTCTTGCTTGAAATATTGATTAGTTCTCTACAGTGGCGTTTGAAGGCATGGTTTTCTCATAGGTGGCCCGTTATCGATCCTATTGGAAATTCGTTCCTGCAATTAAATAAAAACTCCATTTATGTAACTACCACGCATTAGATTGAGTGGTGTGTTAAGTACTTTGCTAAACTCTTTGTAATTCTCGACCTTTCTCGGATGAAAGGACTTAATTGACAATAGTTTTAGATGAAAAAAACGATGAATCGAACAAGAAATGAGTGGATCGATACAAAACTGGGAAAAAAAACGATATTCATAAAATTTTGTGTCGATGAAGTTAATCGTTTAAAAGGGTGGTAAATTGTGATATTATGACCATGTTCTGTTTGTGTGAACCAATGCCTAGAGGCCATTAAAATGTTGTCTATATGCTTAAATGTTGACCTTCTCGAGAATGAAAAATGTGAAACAAGAATTCCTGATGTAAGAATATTTTGCTTACAAACATATGCACTTCTGTGTCATTACGATCCATTTGCAGAATTGGACAAGCTCTAATTTGTCACTAGTTCAAATATGAAGATTTTAATTGTTGCCTTAGTTATTCTACTCTTCGTTTTCTATTTATTTCTCCATTTGCTGTGCATTTAGAAATCAAACACTCCGCCTAAATCACTTTGAATTAGGGATAAATCGGCATGAGGCTGAATAGAAGCAAGCACAAAACAGAAAAGGCACTACGCCCTGTCTGGGCGACCAATCGGAATGTTGCCGGTATCGTGCCCTACTGCCGTAAGGCTTTGGAGTGGAAGGGAATACTGTAGTGATGGTGGTGGTGGTGGTGATGACGCATACTTGCGCACATTGCGCTCGTCCAAATCTAAGGCGGAGGAGAGGGGGCGTTAGTGTAGGCAGTAAAGTGGTCAATTTTTGAATCAATTTTTTTCTTCGACCTTTTACACCTACTAGTCAGTGGCCTCGAAACTGCTCCATTTATTCATTTTGCTGAACTGGAATTGAAGAGAGGCTTCCTTTTAAGCGCTATAATAAAGGGATAATAAATAAAACAAAATACAACCTGCAAGAAAAGGCTTACTAATTTTACAACGATAAATCATGTTATAAAATGACTGAACACCTTTGGATATATTTGACGAATTTAAGTTATCGGAGAGTGTTCACGTTTATAAATAGATATAGTAACTGTTTCTAATACTTCAAAATAAGAAATATCTGGAAATCGTCACACGACAAAACAAGTTATTGAGCAACAATACAAATACGAAATTTCTTACGCAAATCACTTATGAAATTTACTATTCCATTTAATCAAGAATACATTTTCCCTTTTCAAGACTTGGTGACCAATGTAGCTTTTTGCTAGCGTATGTGCGGATTTTAAGCCTCAAAATCACTGAGTTGTAAAGCGAGGCGCATAAGGACTGTGGGATTGGGATTGGGGGGGTGGGGGTGGGTGAGAGCAAAGAGGGGAAGCTATTGAACATCCTAGGTCTCGTGCAAGAAACATGTGAGCACACACATGTCTTGAGTTTGCCCACACGAGCAGATGCCAGAGGCCAGCAACCACTTACGCATGCGCCTACGGCAACATCGATCGATATGCGGACGTGTACCCCCCCCCCCCCTCCAGTATTTTGTCCTCTCATACAGTTGCGTGCCACGTATGATGACGGAATAAGGAAGATTCAGTAATATTTGAAAAATCAATGCCTAAAAATGACATAAAAACGGACATGGTGAACTATTTTCAATAACCTACACAGTAAGTAAGATTCTGCATTTTCGAATGGATTTAGTCAACGAAAGGGAACAACAGTAATCTCGTTTGCGTCTGAGAATTCCATGGACCAGTAATCAGTATATAGGAGCTTCTGCTACTAATTGGATCAAGTATTTATTGACAAAAGTGGGGTAATGAGCGAATAATAGTTTAAAGCCATTCAATCTCTGTATTCAAATTTTCTGACCTAATAGTTACAATTAAAAGGTTTTGGTTTTGTGACCTTAATATTAGGAGTTGGTAATTATCAAGGTGAAGCTCTCCTAACGCTCTAACTTGCCCAAAATGATAATCAATACGGGGTAATAAGGAGGTGCGAAATTGTGCATGCTAAAACTGTAAAGTAAACCAATAAGACATGCAAATTACATATTGAAAGTTTATCGAAAAAGTGATACGTTTTAAAGGTCTATGCCCCGAAAATTTACCCACAATTTAGGGTTGACATAAACTTAGTTGGAGGTCAAATTATTTTGTCGTTTTTTCGAGTCAATTTATAAGATTAGTAAATTTTGATCGAGAACAGGTACCGACTTGTATGGATATGCCTTCTGTTTATGCCAATCTATATGATCAGCACCCGCAAAAAAATCGTGGCCAATTAAAACCAAATATATTGGCCTAACTCGCCTTCTTTTCTCCTAATCTCTACACAACTAATGCTCACGTTCGCTGTGCCCACACTAATGCTATTGATTAAAGCGCCTGCCAACACTCCCGGCCAATGGGAGATGCCAGGGGAACACAGAGTATCTAATCTTGCTACGAGGAGCGGGTGAGTGGGTGGATTGGAGATTACGTGCAGTGTGTGCGCGAGGCTGTGTAGTGGGGTGGGAGCGGTACACGCATCTATGCACTTACGTACGCACTCTAATTTTGCGCGTGCACGCTTTTACTGTGTGTCGTCGCACTGCGCCTTTTCTGCCCTCCATCTCTGTTCTAGGTTGTGCGATATGGCAATACCTTTCGCCATTGGGCACATCTCAAATAACAGTAATGTTATTAATCAATTAATATCCATTTCTGACCGTATATTGTACTTTCAATTAAACTCAGTCATTCATCAATTTGCTATTAGTTTAGAATTTGAGGAGGAATGGACAATTATTTATTTACTTGAGATTTTATCTTGTTAATTGCTTTATTCAAGAAACATGGCTGTTTAGGTCATCCACCAACTTCCTATTGAGTGGAAACTGCTATTTCCCAAAAAGTTCCACGAAAATAGATTATAATGGATTGAATTTGGCATTCTGTTAAGACCCTAGATACTCACCCGTGACACCGAGAGATTAGAAAGAAGCAGAAAAACGACATCTGAAGTACTTGTAGCTCTTTATGCCAGCAGATAATGAAATATAGTTAACCACATTACAGATTACTTTTCCTACTCAGATTTCTGCCTAGGTTTAGAAATTGAGCTTTATTTAACGTTTTGATCATGGCATGTCAGCCATGAGAGCCTCGTTTAATTCATTTCGAGCAAGATTATGCGAATGCTCTTACCTAATTCTCGCTAACACTTGATGAAACGAAATAATTTGTAGGGCAAATGATCTGGGTATATGTTTCACGACAATTCAAAATCGAATTCTTCTTGATCAAGGGAACGCTCGGAAGAATTCACCGGGCGATTGTCATACAAATCATGGCTCTCTTGGTGCGTAGTTCAACTTTCTCATAATTCTACTTTTATCCCATCTCATCCCACTAATGTTTTGACGTATTGATTGAGAAAATTTGTATTTCCTTTCTGACCAGAATATGAGATACCTAAGATCCATGAAGGAGCCCTATTTTCCCCTACCACGTAGTGAATTTTCCAGTTGTGGAAGAGGAAGTAACCGGGTTCAACATTAGAACCTTATTCAAGCTGATTAACCCTAATAAAGGCTTAAAAGCTAACTAAACATAAAGTGCTTTTAAACAGTTCATTTATTATTTGAACTCTCAATCGATTCGTTCTTTGGCACAATTTCAGAGAGTTTCGAAATCACCTTTAATGAATATGTGTTAGTGTGAAGCAAATCACGACGATGACTGCCACCATTAGTAGATTAGATGTTGCACATCCCAACCGAATTTCTTGCCTCACGGAGGCAACACATCTCATGCATGGCCAATGCACGATACTCAGTGGCATCTGATTGGTCACCTCTGAGGAGCAGTGCTCACACACAGGGTGCGTGCGTGTTTTCTTCCCCTACCTTTCACTCAGGCTCTCTTTCTTTTGCTCCCACCACTCAGCAGTAGATTTGGCTGAGTGCTCAAAACAGCTCCCATTGCTGCTGCTGCTATTGCTGTTGCCATTGATGCACACATAAATTACACAGATAAAGGAATGCTGGCCGCGACTGGGAAGTGTGATGCTTTTAGTAGCGTGGTGGAGATTTGATTTGATTTGAGTTGATTTTAGATAAAGTGCTACCATGTTAATGGAACCAACCGAAAGATTTCTCAGAGGGATGTTTGGTTGTAAATTTAACATGTCCAATAGATCTCAGAATCATAAAGATAGGCTTTGTTCAAAAATAGGTGTCCCATTATACCTGATGGATAAACTTCTAGTTAACCATTTTGAATAGCTAATCATTTATTTATTTATTTCAAATGGCAGGCGTTATGATAGGTATCATTAGCCCTTTAGTTGACTTAGGGCTTCACAGAAAGGAAGAGGAACACAAAAGTGGCAACAAGTTGAGAGGTGGGACAGAATAATGAATCACAGACGTAAAAGAGACAGACAGACACAAAGGTAGAAAAAAGGTGAGTACTGTGGAATAAGTCGAATATGAAATGCGGTGGGGTCTTGGTAGTTTGAAGTCAGAAGTCAACTACCGATTAATAGACTTTTTTGCCGTATGAGTATACGTTGCCCAGAGTGCACCACGTAGAGGTAAGTCTATCGCACACCCCGAATAGCTAATCATAATTAAAGTCAATTTTCCGATGTGCAGCGATGGAATTAAATATATTGCCATCGGACATTGAAGGTTTATTTATTTATATCAAATTGCAGGCGTTGTGATAGGTATCATTAGCCCTTTAGTTGACTTAGGGCTTCATAGAGGGGAGGAGGAACATCAAAGTGAAAAAGTCGATAGGGAGGAACGGAAGAGTGGTTTAAAGATGTAAAAGAGACAGACACAAAGGTAGAGAAAAGGGTAAAAAGAGTACTGTGGAAGTGGTCGAAAAGTGGGGTCATGGTAGTTCGAAGTCAGAAGTCAACTGCCGATTAATAGACTTTTTTCCGTATGAGTATACGTTGCCCAAGGTGTCCCATGTGGAGGTAAGTCTATCGCACACCCCACATTGACGGTAAGCATGTAGTTGCCACTGACAAGACGTCGCCTGTAAATTAAGCGATTCATTAACTACATTTACCCTTGGTAGTGTTTGCTAATTCATAGATAGGCAATACGTAGATCGCTGCTTGAGTTAATCAGTAGTCTGTTAAACCTATGTTTAAACATGTACACTGTTGGAGAGATTTAAAAATTTGATTAGCACCAACATTCCCATATTTCTCCTGAACAGACTAAATGGGCATCAATTGGAATTTTGAAATCCGAAACCTTTCCAACTGAATCCAAAACTCCAAAGAAAAGAAGAAAGCATGTTTGCATGGAAAAATGCTGGCGTTGGCACTATTTCAAACTCAAGCGGAATTCTTATTTTCAGAATGAAGATGTCAAAGTTTCACTCTATATTCCTCACCAAAATGCGATATTGAAGGCTACAAATCACTCCCTCTATCTCAAATTCCAACCTTTTAAGACATACACAAGGTGATCATATATAGACTGTGATTTCGGTCCAAGGTCCTATCTATAGTTTTGAGCGAAATTCACACTTCGATAGTAAGGTGAAATCCGTTCTAGCCAGTCATTACTGACATTTTTTTAGGCAGAACACACCTCCGCTTCTAGGCAAATTATTATAGTTTCAAGATCCTAGGGAAAGTACCGATCAAGTCTTCTGGTAGTCGCCATGGCAGCTAATGCAAGATGGTGCTTTTTCAAATTTATTTCACCCTGGTAATTGCGGTTTATTCTTTGTCCCATGTGAGGCAATAGGCAACTGACGCACTTAGCGAGTAATTTTATAAAGAATTAAATAAATATGAGGGGAGGGGTGGAGGTGGGGTGGTCTAGACGCGCTCGTTTAGGGTTTTACACCAGTCGTCTTTTTGTCTAACCGGACATTTCTAGGCATAGCATTAACCTTTACATGGTTTAATATGTAGATTATGATTCTCATTGACTAATGTCGGGCTTAGGAAACAACGATTGGTCGATGGTTAGCATAGACGACTTGGTTACATCTTGATGCTATGGCAGTCTAAGTTTCTGAGTTCGGTGAAAGCATACGACAGGCTGGCTATTTCACAGCTCACCATCCCGTCTTTCTGACCAGAAATGATCAGAAACTGGTTTTGGAAAGTCAAAGTTTTATGTTTTGAGCTATTAATGCCACAGCCATCTTCTTTATTGATTTCGTCATAAGATGGCTCAAGACTTCAGTTTTACAATGAAGGAACGAATTAGGCATCAATGGAATAAAGAGTCAGTGTTTACAAGCCTTTAGCCGAAAAAGTGTTATCATCTTCTCAATCGACGTTGTCAACTAGCAGACTGTGCAAAGTTAACAGCTTGCCACACCTATATATGCCCCAAGTTAAAGAACTAAGTGTCGTTCACAAAATAGAAAAAATGAATGAAAAATTTATTTATAAATAGCAAATGACAGGCGTTTTGATGGTTAACGTTAGCCCTTTAGTTGGATTCAGGCTTCATAGAGGGGAAGGAACATCAAAGTGAAAAAAGTCGAGAGGGGGTGGAGTGTCTCAAAGACGAAGGAAGAAAATTTAGAAAAAAATTTATGTGAGTACCGTGAAAGTAGTCGAATATGACATACAGTGGGGTCAGAAGTCAACTGCCAGTTGACAGACCTTTTTGTCGTATGAATATACGTTGCCCAGGGTGCACCACGTGGAGGTAAGTCTATCACACACCCCTGGATGATAAATAAATATTCACTAAACCGGACTTCATCTTTAGCCAAATATATAAGGCTTCTGCCAATTAAAGTTTTTCCTGAGTCTTCTCCAGAGACACATGAAGGAAATCATATGCCAACTCAGAAATATTTCTTCGAATATTAGGCCAACTTCCATGGCACAGAGAAAGAAGTTCATTTTCAGCGAGAAAACAGAATTTAGATTTTATGCATATTACATCAGCAATGTGCAACTATGTTAGCACAATAAAAGGGATGGTGAATTTTTATAAGGCCCCAACTTTTCGTTGGCAAAAAACACATATGTAGTGAGTCATTTTCTGAGGCGATTCCTTTGAACTTATTACTAATGAGATCAATCGATTTTGCAGCAAATGAGAGTTGTTAATCCCAATGAAAACTGGAGTAAGATATGATTTGTGGAAATATGTTTTCTATTTAGAACTGAGAAATGCACACACCGAAATGGCCGAAATGGTAACAAAGAAATTCAATTGTAATTAACAATAAAGATGAATGGACAACAAAGTCTAATTGATTTTGGGCTGTAGCTGTCAGTAGCTTAAATGTCCATAATCAAAAATACGGGCATTGAGTAGACGGTTTATTCATCCTGTCTCGAGATTAGGCGAAATGTCTAGAATACAGTGCACGAACCTATCGATTGAGAAACCTTGTGACTAGCACAGATAGGGTCCTCCATGTAGCACCCAAGCTTACACAAACGAAGGTTGGATAAGCACATACACAAAGACAGGAGGATTGAATTACCTCCGTTTGGGAGTGTGTATCCTTTTTCGAGTTGGTCAGGTTACCTCTTCTTAGGGTTGGAGGGATTTGTGAATTACGGCATTCATACCACTGATGGAAATGAATGCCAAAGTTTTCAATATCGTCGTTTTAATTCCTAATTATCGGATTCGCATTTCTTCCGACTGTTTAGTGTTTCTGTATCTGCAAAATGACATTCATATCACTCATTATTTCAAAAAAATAATTATGGAGTCGTTATGGTATATATTTTGCCCTTTAAGCCTAAGATTGCTAATGGGATTTTGACACAGGGATGGGCAGATCTAACTACAGGCAAGTAAAATGTGAAGTTCGAATTCTAAGTTGTCTAATCTTATCTTCTTATCTTTTACTTCAGAAGTGAAACAAGAGACATCATTCGATCGAGATTTCCTGGTTTGAACTAGATGTCCACTTTCTTCTGCAGTTAACCAAAATGTAATTAAAAACTGGTATGGTAGAATCCCAGTACTTACATAAAGTTGTCATTTTTTTCGAATGAATGCACTAAAAATATAAAAAAATGTGTTGTAATATTCATAGAAAGCGATTGTGATAGCAAAATCCATTATGCCAGAGGGATAACCTTTCAGGAAAAAGAAAGAAAATAGACGAATAAGGGAATCTAAGATACTTAAAAATTAAGTTAACATCCCGCCTGTGTTAAAAACTGACCAATTAGTATCTTATTTGAGGAGTTGATAATTGCTTTCTTGATAGCTCTTTAATTCAATAGCATGAGTTGTTTCTGGACAAAGAAATGAGCCAAATGAAGCTCAAGAATCCGTTAGTCATATCTCATCCAGCACTGCGTATCAATAAAAACGTGAAATGTAGCGCATCTCTAATTAAAGTTTGTCTAGACCGCGTAGTACTTTGTGACTTTCCAAAATAAGGAGAGTTAAACGAAGTGAATAAGTGCATTATTTAGGCACATTTGAAGGTCTTTGAATGATTAGAGCTCCTAACTACACACAGGAGGGATTCAGCATGATAGGTGAACATACTCATGCTTAACGCGCGTTCGTGAGGATTTCTGCCTATAGAGAAGACCGCATGAGAGAGAGAAGGGAGGCACTTCTTTGCCCACTCAGAAGTTGAGCAGCAGCACGTGCATTGCTGCGCAGACGTGCGTATCAAACGGCCACACAGCTGCTGCCTCAATAATCATCGATCGATATAAGTGCGCCCGTGCTTCCTCTCGTCTGTTACGCTCACGCACTCACGCGTACCTTGTGCCGATGGGAAAAATGTGAGCTTTGGGTGGTCGTTGACTAATTTATTGTCCCTTACACATATACAGCTCAATTCCTAAACAAGAGCATAACACCATTCAGTTAGTCTCTATAAGGGTTACTTTGGGCGTTACAATGGTTGAGCTGAAATTTTACTGAGGGTGGTTAAATATAACCTATCAAAGCAGTAGTTAAATCTTCGTTTTCGGGTGTGGATGATGGCGAAATTCTCCTACGTTTTTAAAAGCCTTGTGAAAAAACCTTGAATCATTTCGGTGAAATCCACAGTAAGGAGATTAGATAAGGCAACTCAGCTTTGAGTTATGTTTACGAGATTGTTAATGGAATATAAACAGCAAACAACTCGTAGTGCAACAAGTCAGCAGGCGAGGAGTAATACTGGAATCAACAATACCTTAAATTCATTAAGGTAAACACATTCAAAAACTCATGTTGGATAGATGAGAGACATCGCAGAACGCCCGAGTCGGTTATTGAATATGCCTCGATGGGATTATGTTCCAGTTACCCAGGTAAATTTGGTGTGAAATGGCATGAGTACCTCGCATTCCTCCACCCTATTTTTCGATCAGATCTAACCAGCATTGATGAACACCTATGGGCACAAACTTCGTGACTTCGGCTTGACGGATGTGTTCGTTAGTCACGAATTCGTACACTTAGTCGACCAAAATTGCACTTAATCGATCTCATGAGATTTAATTGCCGATTTCTCAGGTCAAATTGGGCACATGTTTGTGTAAACTGAGTCACTAAATGGAGTTCACAGAAAATTTTTAACAACTTATCAATTAATATGGGCAGAAAAGTGGAAAAAAAACGAACACGCATGAAGATGACAGAACAGGGAGCAACATTATTATGAAAATACTTACCTCATCTCAAACAAAAAGGTAACTAACTTCTCTAATTTGATCATACTTAAACAATTTCATACTCACAGGACTTTAAAGAGAACTTCAACAAAACTACCATGTACTGAGAAATTGAAAGAATTTTTCCAAGTCATTTCTATAAAATGCATTGATCTTCCTCCTGAAACTTGCCAACTCGAAACCATAATTATTATTTAAAACAGATCGACCAATTCTGTTGCAAACTCAACCTTTGCAGCATGCTAAACTCAATGAGTAGTATATTACTTTTCTTTGTGTGTACTAAGATTTCAAAAATAATCATGGGCAAATTTAACCCTCGGCCAATGGGATATAACTCAGGATTTTGCAGACGGGATTAAGTAGGTTCTCACATTCTAGACTACACACAAAGCCATGCGCTTGAGACGTAAAACCACGACAGTTGAAAACAGCGCTCCACCCCCCCATTCATTCCCTTCGTGATTCAACTCATACCAAACAGCACTTTGTGTGTATGTGTGCTTAAAGTGGACTAGAGAAGGAACCAATCAGATGTAACGGTTTGAGAGATGACGCACAGAACATAAGGTATGTGCATGGGACCTGAGATGCACATCTAGTGGCGCGCATCGATCATTTAGGTACTCAAGCTTCTGGCTGGTTTTTCTCTGTTTGGACATGCTTGGGAAAGACTGCGTGCTTTCAGGAATGGTTTGAAAAAAACAAAGGATCATAGAAAAAGCGAGCGTAGAGAGATTCCCTGAGGGTTGAATAAATATGCCTATCTTGTGAAGAGAGTATAACAGAACTCAGATTAGTTAGTTCCAATAGAATAGTGCAGTGATGAATAAGACCATGATTCATCTGTTCCAAACCCACTAATCTAATGGATTTGAGGTTCTAAGAGGTAGTTGTAAGGGGTAGAATCATTGTGGGCCTCACGCTAGTCGGAGGTAAGCAATGCATTTTACCAATCAGCTCGCCAGGTGCATACTGGTGAGCACCTATCTCGTGGTCTCCAAAATAGGCATATAGGCCACTGCGTGGGCATACTGAAAGAAAATATTTCCCTAACTTATTTTGGCTAAAGAGCATTATTCAATATGATCGGCCATTTAAATCGCTCGATGTAGGCCGATAAGATTCTATCTCGTCTCACCAGCCTAGGCAGACATGCACATTATTGTTATGATGGAAGAGTATTGTTGACAGGGCCTGTCTTAAGGAGGAGTTGGACATGAATATTTGCGTACCGAAACTACAGCGATATCCACCAAAATGTAACAACCTTTTGGATATCACGTTTGTCAAGTGTTAGATTTGCGCCGATGTGTGGCTGTAGACAACGTGTATATCTTACCATGTAAGAGGTCACAAGATGAATACCCATTGCTAGTGGTGTGAATGATCGACCACCCTAATTATGTCGGGTCTCAGGTGAAATGCAATAACGTGACTTAATTGTAAATCTACCCAAGGATATTTCCACAAAAGACCAGTGTTGTGAGTACTACCGAAATTTTTAGTGCTTGACCGTTAGATAATTAGTAAAACCTTAAGAGTTCATATATTTATCAAGCAATTCGAGAATGTCTAAGGCTGGAAATGATTCCATAGGCTCTAGTATCCGTTTGGGAGATCGTCCAATCAAACGCAACCCCCCATCTTCTCCACTATTAACTCGTGAGAGGCATTCTAATTTCTTCAAACTCATTGTCTGAAACCGAGATCAAATCGTCCTTTGCTCAATAAAGTGAGCCTTTACTTACCATTCATAACGAAATGAGCATCCCCTAGAATTTCATCAATGACTGCGAATAAATTCCTTGGCACCCTTTTTTCTCCCCCACTCATATTGAATAGTATTGGTTAACGTGGTTGGACTAGCCGCATTACTAGATGCCCAAGGGTGATAGTCGATCTCATAATCCTCGTCAAAGCATCATGCTTATTGACTATTACGCTGCTCTCCAAAATTGTTAACAGTCCGAAGTTACTTTAGTCCCCAGAGCACTAATCTGACACTGACTAAACCAGCAATTTGATAAAATTAATTCGAAACTGAAAGCACATCGTATTACATCTCATGCCTACACGTGAGCACATATGGTGCTCGCACTCATAGACTAATTGACCCGTGAGCACCACTCAGACGGTGTTCAGCACATATAATTTTCTACCAAAGCCATATGATTGTACAGCTCCCCAAGTTAGGTTAGTAAAACACAAGATCGTGAATGAAAATTGATAATACGTATATTGGTAGGATAACAAAAAAATGAGATCAAAGAGATAATACACACACGCATGGAGGCGTGCCGCTTTAACAGGTTCATCGGAATGTGTCTTGAGGGTTGGAGTAAATGCATTAAAAGTGGGTATAGTGGAATGTAGAGCTTTCTAGTCATGGTCAACATCGTCCAAAACGTTTCTTTCTTCATATTGCACGCAGAATTATGGCGCTAAGAGAGAAATAAATGCAGGAGGTTATCAGTTAGCTACTCTGTTCACTATCATCAGAAGATGTACGCCTAACAGGAGCAGCAGACTGTTTTAATTCTGATCTTCTAAAGTGCTTGAAAGTGGCCTGAGTAGGGGGAGACGGAGATGAAGTAGAAGCCTGATGATTCTCTGGGGACTCTACAGGAGGGTCTTCCATGCTGAAAGTATGCTCAGAATTAGGGGAAGCCTCGCCCTCTTCAGATGCAGTACCTCCCTGTGGGTCAAGGCTCAAAGGAATTGAACGTCCGGAGGCATGAGCTGCTGCAACACGCGTAGTATGAAGGATTGATCTCACATGTCTTTTCTTATCTTCCAATCTAATAAAGGTCTCCTCACAAACCTCGCACTTATATGGTTTCACTCCGGTGTGAAGTCTCTCGTGTCGCTCACGGCAAAACTTTCGATTGAATATTTTACCACAGTAACGACATTTATAGTCTCTATGCGAGGACTCCAAACTAGAACCATTTGAACCTGACAGATTAATAGATGCTGCTGGTCCGTTTCTAGTGATGGGACTAGGTGCCACGGGCGCAAGTTTACCATTTCCTTTCTTTATGGGAATCTGAATTCGAATTCCACTTTGAGAAATTAAGGAGGATGATGGGAGATTTGTATCGTGCACCGCCTTACTTGAATTGACGAGGGATGCTACTTTGGCAGCCTTCTCAGCCTCAGAAGCACGCAACTGGCCACGGATATTCTCTAAAATTCGGTCGATTGTAACATCCTGTGATTCTCTTGATTGGTTAGTTGATTCAGATCTGACCGGTTCTGCAACTTGAGTTGACGTTAGTAAAGGGCTCTCGGGAGGAGCGTTTTGATTGACAATGTTCAAAATAGGCGAGGGCTGATCTGAATTGGAAACAATTTTGGGACAGGAGAGGAGAATAGATCCGGGTAAAGGCCCAGGTGAAATGGTAGGATTACGAGTGAAATTCCCAGTCATTGCAGCAACTGCCGCAGCTAAAGAGTTGATATCAACAGGCAACTGATGAGTAGTTAATGTATCAGTGACAGGTTTTGCATCGGGACTCGGGGCAACAACAGGATTCTCAGAAGTTGCACACGAATCCGGCGAGGAAAATGACGCAGACTTTGAACGAGCTAAACCACGAAGAAGTGCTGTAATTGCTGAAGCATTATTTGTCACATTTACGTTTTTTCCATTCATATTTCCGATTGACAGAATAGTGGCCGGAATACTTGTGATTGAATTTGGGAGGCTACCAATAACAGTAAGAGTTGGCTGAAGAGGGGCATTTGTAGTGATTGGTAAATTGATTGATATTGGAGTTCCAATACTTTGTGAAAGAGAATTACAGCGCATTAAGTTAATATTTCCATTAGAGAGGGAAGTTGGTGCATCACCTAATGCCGAAGGATTGGATGAAGCATCATTCGATTCAGAATACGAAGTTTCCTCAACTTTCTGTTGCGTTTGATTAATAGGTTGCAGGAATTGAGTTGTTTCATTATTTCCTTGAGCTGCAGCAACAGATGCAAAAGCTGCAGCAACAGATTTAGGAATGAGAACATTTTTAGGAGGCTGACCAGGAGTTTCACAAATGGCAGCTAAGAGACCAGATTGATCCGGTGATTGAAGATTTTGTTTAAGCATAAGATCAGCGAATGAAAGAGATCCTTGACTGTTATTCGTCAGCCGCTGAAGTAAATTCTGATCACCACAATTAAGGTTAGTAACAAATGGGTTGACATTAGCAACTTTCTGCGCGTCGAAATTCAATCCCACGCCAACTAAAGAAGACAACAAAGCTTGTAATGAACCAGGCTGAACAGTTACACTAGGTTTTGGCTGTGATTCATCAGATTCATCACGTTTAACCTGTTTAGCTGGAGTGCATGCCTCATCAATTTTATCATCGCCACAGTTGTTAGTTGATTCCAAAGCCTCATTTGTTGGGTCATCATTGCTAACCAATGGCTGTCTTCGCGGTTTACTCGATTTACGCCTTCCACGTCGTTGACCAATTCGAATATTATTTTCACTAATATCTAAAAGAAACGAATTACTAAATGCTTGACTTACCAAGTGATTGGGTCTTTACTGGTAAGCGATCTACACTACTTGAGAGAATCGGTGGTGAAGCAGATGAAGAAGCACATTCCGATAATTTTGTATCTACAGAAAAAGCACTCGCGGATCCATTAGGCGATTCAGTGGGCGAATTTACGCCTCCAGTATTCACCTGACTATCCAGAGAGAAGTTGATTTTCACAAACTTCTCGGAGGAACCGTCAACTGTATACGATATTATTCCTGACACAACCAAGTTTTTGGAAAATGAAATATTTTGTGAAAAAGCATTTTGTAACTGCCATACAAGCGAATTATCGATAGTAGTGCTCTCTTCTAGCACCATCGTATGGGTTACGATAACTAATGTTGATTTTGAAGCACAGTGCGACCTTAACAGTTGTCGACGTCGGTATAAACAAACTGTTTTATTTCCTAATATAAATCACTACACTATGAAATGATTAAACTAATATAAATGATGCATTTTAAAATTAATTTTCATTATTTTATGCGGGCGTTTATGTTATTTGGTGATATAGGCGGAAATATTAAATGATCTTTTATATCTATCTGCTGTCATTTGATAAGGCAATGATTTCAGATTTCAATAGAGAATTTGCATGACTACATTCTGTAATTATTTGTTGACAGTTATTGAGTACTCGAAATAATTTAACAAACAAGCTGATGTATTTAAATAAATGTATATTAGGCATACGATATTTATGTTTTTTTAAAAAAGTGGTTGTTATTACTACATTACAATATAAATAGAAATTACATTATTAGCTTAAATTCTAAAAGTTTAGTAAATATGTAAAGTTTAAGTTAAAAACTCAAACGATGAAAAATAACTTTATTCTTACATCTTTGAATTCACCCAACTTTATCATATGTTGGACTTTCTAAACTTAAATGGCATTTTTTTCCAATAATTAATAGTATTAAGAATTTATATTGCTGCGAGATAAAACAATTGCCGCCCATTTTTTTGGATTAAAATCTCGGATAATTGGTGACTTTTAAAATTCCGGCCTTTTTCATCAACCTCCTTTTAATATAATTTAAACGGATATATATGTATATATTAGAGGGGCATAACTATGAATCTTGAACTATGCGATTGTTTTGATAAGAACAACAATTTGAATTTTAAGTGAAATAAGTGTTTAATGAATTGTAAGAATGTTTATCAATTAAATACATAACGTTGATTTCAGAATGGACTTACTACTCAATTGTAACAGTTCATGTTTTTTCTAAATTACTGAATCAAGTGTTAGGTGAATGAGTACGTATATCGTCCCGGGTGAATGCTCCAATTTATTCTTGTAGTTTTGGTTTATAAATCGAATTGTGCTTATACAAGCACAGCACTAAATATATTTAATATTAATTTAGCAATTGCTCAAAACATTATTTCAAGTAAAGGGGAGGGGTGTGCGATAGAGTTACCTCCACGCTGTGCATCCTGGACAATGTATAATCTTACGGCAAAAATTCTATAAACCGGCAGTTGACTTCTGCCTTCAAAATACCATCACCCCACTGCATGTTATATTCGACCACTTCCACAGTAATCATCTTACCTTTTCTCTGCCTTTGTGTCTGTCTGTCTGTCTCTGTTACATTTGTGAATCACTCTTCTGTTCTCCCTCTTGACTTTTGGTCACTTCGCTGTTCCTCCCATCTGTGAAGCCCGAAGTCAGCTAAATGGGTAATGATAACTATCAAAACGCCTGGCATTTAATATAAATAAACTCCAATTAAAGAAGAAGTTAGTACAATTCATACGTGCCAGGGAAATGCTCATTAAGATCGCATACCACGTAGAGTATGTACTGATCCGAGTATGTCATCTTATACACGCAAATTATTGTAAATTAAAAGAAGACAAAGAAATAACGACTAATCCTTCTATGGATGAAATTTTAGTGGCATATTAAGTAAACTCTAACTTCCTATTTTGGTTTCTTTAGAGAAAAAAATTCATGCACCTTGTTTTAATTCTTGATCTCCGATATCCCTCCTATTCGGAGATGAAACTCAGAAGCCTGTCCCACTTGGAATAAAAACCCGATTCCAAAAAATCGTAACAGGAACTTAAATCTACTGTAGGGCTGCAAATCGTAAGCGTTCGACATAAAATGACCTGTCAATGCTTTCCAGCAAACGGTCATTAGACAAATATCAGAGACAGTCATTCTCAAGATTACTACCTTGCGGAGAACGTTATTTACCTGTTAATTGCCCTTCCGGTGTCATGGCTCCCAGAAAATGAATTTTTAGCTAAAATAATTCCTTTATTCAAGTTTCTCTCCTGCCCACCTCTTACTTCCCCTTTTATTCGATCGAGCTTACTTGCATCACCCATAGACCGATCTTTCAATACAAAATAGTATTTTGTCATTGTGGTTAAGATTGTCTTTTTTCAATGCGGTTTTATCGGGTTATATATGCACTTGGTGCAATTTCTTATAGAATCTAAAGGTTTCCTTGTTTATCACGCAGAGAAAAGCAGTTCATAAAAAATTATGCAATGAAAAATAGAGCCAATTTATTTTTTTAACCTTGATTTAATGCTAAGACATAAACCAATGGAAATTCATTCCCCTCTACAAATTCACACGAAATGCATTAAGGTTAAAATAAATAAATGGTGATACTGTTTATCGATTCGCCTATTAGTCACAGTACCGCAAAACGGTGAGCTTAATCTATTTAACTGATAAATTCTGCGTTAGCTGACAATCCTGGTTAGGGGGCGTTTTAGAGAAGTGCCATATTATCTACGGGTTTTGTATCTATTATTGATTAAAAGCTACCATCTTATTTAATTACGCGGAGCACTTGAGTTACCACTTTGCCAAAGTTAACAATACTAACTGAGCTCTCAGATAAAAAACATAATCTTTGCCAATGCAGTAGATATGTCAAAGATATGTATTATTGTCACCTGAAAAAAAGAAATCTGTCTCTAATCTCTTGCTGGATGTGAAAGATCATAATGAGTGTTGATTGAGTTTGAGAGACTCAGTACTACATTGTCTAACAATATTGACAATAATTAAGTTTAACTGTGATTAGATATCTCTAATTAAGAAAACTAGCTTACCCCAAATCATGACATCATTTGAATCCGTACAAAATTGCTGGGATTATCGAAAAAACGTAACTCTTACCAAATTTTAGTGGCAATAGGGTCGGGCACATAAATAAACTTTAACTGATGAGATTTAATTTGGAATCAACAGCCCACATTACCTACTATATCTGAGAAGGCCTGTTCTTATTAATGTACGTTTCGCTGTGTACCATAAATCCTTTTCTCTTAACCTCCTATCGAAACAATGAAAGCATTCGTGATTGAAACTCCCTTCCAGGATTACCAAGCCATTTTTCACCGATATCTTTTGAAAGGTCAATGTTCTTATAGCACTTGTCTCCCTTCAGAAATAGGCGCAATATGCTAAGATGCCAAATCAAATACCTATTTTTTGCGTCTGAACAAGAGTAAAAGAATCCTTTCCTCTTATACCCATTCATCGTTAATTGGATTTCCATTTTTGTGCCCAGATGTAGAACCTCACAATCGAACTTTAGTCTACTAAGTTAATTATAGCCACTGCACTATCTCTACGATATATTACTGTGGTATCTTATTAAGTGCAACTCTATTTCAGGCCGAAAAGAGCTCTCATCCTAATTTATTGATTAAAATGTTTGTTTTTAAGAAAGTAACAATTTCCCCACCTTTTTTGTTTGAAACCAGAACCAGTGCATGCTTGTCAGTACCCAAGCGTATCATTTGCCTAACTCCTCCGTTTCAATCCACTAATTTTCACCATTTTTTAAATTTAAACAGTCGAGGCCGTTACTTTATGTGCCTTGAAAGCTAACACACTATAGCCTGCCTGCCAAGGTGACATTCATTAAGATGAAACTGGAACAGCCCCTTCTTTCGACTGGATCGAAATAAGTCAACGGCTTTAAACGATATCCCACTTCCCCATAATTACAACCAACCTGCTCCTATTTCGTCCACATTTTAATCTACGCATCTTAACACGTACCACCCCTTGTTTCTCGCATTGGATTAGATTAAACAGCTACTGAAGCCAATTCAACTACAGCTAGGCCCCACTCTCAATCCCGTTTAATAGTAAAATACGTCGAAGATTCCATGAGATCAGTTGATAAAACATATAATGGTTCAATTGGGGTAATAGTTCAGCTATGCTCAAGGAGACAGCGCCAATCAGCCAAGGGAATCTCGGGAGATCTCTGACAATTGCCTCAAAAGGTTAGTAATATACACGAAACTCGAACTCTGTTCAGAGCAATTAGACCAATAGAATATACCAGTAATCAACGTAAATTAGTGCGGATGAGAGGTAAAAAAACCCACACGGATAAACTCTAATATTTTAATCATTTTACAGATTTTTACTACAAACTCTGCCCAAAGAGATTGCTGAGCAAGTTTCGACAACAAAAAAACGAAATATAGAAAACCGGTGGTGTCAGTGGTGGGAGAAAATACAAACAAAGGAGAAGTAACAAACATGGAAAACGGTTCTAGGGATATGTGCGTGCAGTCATGAAGATGGCACTCTCACACGAGTTTTTTGGCAATGAAGTAGTTTTTGAGCGATCGGGTTTGCCAGTAGCCCAGGCCAACGAGCATAAGGATTTGGAGAATTCCTACACCGAAGATCTTCCAACTGATAGAATTGGTGGTTTTACGAAATCGTTCCTCACGTTTCTAAAAACAATCGAGGCACAAAAACTATAGACGTAGTTTAGGGCGAGCATTTGATATTCACTGGTGTTTATAGCAATCTTGCAGCAGCAAAACTGACAGGAAACAGAATGGAATATCTCCAGTGTATTTAAATCTGTGTAAGCAACCGCTATATGGAAAGCTATTTTGTGAGAGCTCGATTACTGGCAACGCCGTATTACGGAATTTGAAAGCATCTCTTCCTATACGAGAAGTCAGGATCAAATTTTAAGTAACGGTAATTGAACAATAAATATTCCTATGTAATTTGTATTAAAACCAAATCAAAAGTGATAGGTTCTGGAAAAAAAGCCACTAAATAGAGGGCAGATGGAATATGGGAGAGGTAGCTTCGAAGGAGGTAAAACCAAACTATGAAGTACAACGCTTTTGGAGAAAAAGTACAACACAAGTGTGGTTTTAAAGGCACACAGTGCACAGGTGAAAAGAGAATTTTTTCAACACTGAGACATAAGGAAACACTTAAACACCACAAATCTTAGCATTAATTAGAAAAGAAAATTGTAAAAATACGCAATGACATAAGGTCTACATGGTAATAAAGTTGAACAAGTTAATATATACACGACTTTCAGGATAAATTTGACAATTTCATTAGGAAAAACGGGCGGTAACTACAAAAGTTAACAGATTTAATAGAAACTCAATGGATTAGAAAATTACAACATTGGGGAAGTTCTTACTCAAAATAAGCAGCATTTGTGTTTATTACATCTCCGATCCGGCCCGGGCACAGGAAGATGAATTTACACCCTCCTCATGAAGGATTTCAAAAAGCGCTTTCATTCTGTTGTGAATAATTAAACTTTTGTAATAATAGGCCAGTCTATTGGTACCCTTCTCAACAATGCCCAATGCACACAACATCACACATTCGCTAAGATCTGAGATGGGAAGATCGATAGTCAAGCATTGGGACTGATGTGGGAGTAAAATTTTGCTGACAAACGATTTCACTTTTCTCTGAGGGTCGAATCCTGCTGCTGCCATAAATATAACCTATTATTAGCTACCCTCTTTCATTACCCAACAACAGCAACAAGCAGGCCACGAATTCAATCGAAGCCCCTCTACAACTGTTTCTCCCGGTTTTAGTAATTAATAATGAATTATTTTATATACATTATACCAAATATGTAAAATAAATCACCAAAGGTCAACCATGGCCTGCACTAGGGGATGAAAAGGTCATGATAAGTGATCTACATCCCATTCCCAGTAAAAACTTCGTGTAAAAAGGATGAAATCTTCGTCATGACGACAAAGAAATGCACGCGTTCCTCAACACATCTTTATTATTCCAGGAGAGCTAATGTGGTGACATCCATATCACCATTCTATTCAATTTACCAAAGGACTTCAAGTGTAATTGTCCAATTGAATATAGTTTTAGGTTTCTGCGACAATTCCTTCATACTAGTAACTCTAACACATCAACATCACCAAAATAATCAAGAAAATGTTACACAACCTACAAATTATCTACCTTAATTACAGTTAACTAAGGGAAGGAATAGAAAAAAAGCTTAGATAGTGTTATGATTGATGGAGAAATTAATTTCAAAGGAAACTGATTCCAAAAAATATTGTGAAGTGAATGATATGCAAAATTATGCCCAATTTGTGAACCTCAGAATACACCAACCAATAACTGATCTGTGGTAAACATTGCAAGTAAAGGCTTCAGGTGATACTTGCTGAAGTTAATAGCCTTGACAAACCACTTCGTTCTCAAGAACCATCTGAGGAAAATGAAATAACAAATAGAAAATTATTTAATAGTGAAACTTACTACCATGTAGGCGTGCCATCTTGCGATTAAATCAAGGCTATCCAGAGCTTTTCTAAGTTCTAGCTGGACGCTTGTGTATTTTTCTGACAAACCGATTACGGTGTAGTTGTCTGCTCCAACACTTTGGATGTCAAGATATATTTTCTTCGAAAATTAGCAAACTCAAGGTACCTACCATTCTACTCTTCTTGTTATTGGCAATTTGGGAGGTAGGCGTGACACATATCTTGTGAACACCACTCATTTCACTTGTGAAATGTATATTACCAGCCTCGGAATAATCCTAGAGTGTATTGAATTAATCCAAAAAATATTTACCCGTGATAATATCTGTTCATTAACAGGATCATAAATTTCGACCCGCATCATTGGTGGCTCATTGAAGTCTCTTTTATTTTTGGGATTAATATGTTCAAGTTTATACGAAACTAGAGATAATAAAAAATAAATGTGAGTAAATTACTCCTGGTCAGTACATCTGATGTAACATCACTTTGAAAGCAATTTATTTGAGACTGATAAGCTTTAATGGCAATATACGGATCGCTGCACACAACCGAAAAAAGTAGACATATCAAACTCCAGGTTAGCATAAACATTCCCAGGGAGGGGGTGGAAGAAAATAGGTCGTAGCCTTGGAAATTGAAGTCATGACTAAAGTATCTGTTGTGCAAAACAAAAGCGTTTAAAATAATATCAATACTGTTACTTGTAAAAATAAAAAATAAAATAAAATTTTAATGGAAATAATATTGAGAATAAGTAATAAAACAGTCAAGGACGAATCTTTTATCACGATCTTCACACATCCAAGAGTAATTTCCCAAAATGAAAGTGGCCATTCAAGTAGCAATTATTTTGTGTGACCAAAGACTCTCTTGCGGTATCTTATGCATAAAATGAATCTCATCATACTTTTAAATCAGTAGATAAAACGTTTCATTAACTCTTTAAATTTCGACCAAATCAGCATTTATCACATTGTTTTATATTTAACACTTCTAGGAGATATCGATACGTTGAATATCCGTCAATGTTCTGGGTGAACCATTTCATTTCTGCTTGTGATGCACTTTTTTCCACAGCGAACATTTATAGTGGGTCAAATTTCACCCACAAAGATACTTCACACCATTTGGATTAAAGCAAACATACGTACAATTACACATAAGTTATTTTCTTATGATTCTTAGAGAGCACCAAATACCATAATTTACTCCACGTATGTTAACATTCGTTCTATAATGTAAATAGCAGGGATAACGAGCACTTATACAAGGAAGGTCCAAATAATACAACAACAATAAGGCAAACAATAAATCAAGATGATGAAAAAAATCATATCACTAACATAATAATTATAATTTTCAATCAATTCATGACAGTGTAAGAAGTAGTAGGTGATAGTGAGTTTGATTGTGTCAGTGAGGAAAGGGAAATGTGAGATTAACGGGCAAAATATACATACACGAGGGTCTTAAATTTCGGCGCTGTGTGAAGTGAATGAGAGAAGGCGGCGATATGAAGGTAATGAAAAGTGGGACGGAGATAAAGGCGAAAGAGGATGCATAAATATAAAAATACATATGCACATAAGAGATAAAGTGGGAAACAATCCAAAATGCTTGCATAATCACCGACGCAGGAGGACAAAAGAGATAGTTATAAGGAGTAGAGAGGGCAAAAGCGTCGCTGATACAGAGGTAGTAGTGGCGCGCGGATTGATCGGTCCAGGATAATGTTGCTCTACTTCACCAGACTCAGGTACCCATATCTGATCGGGAATGTCCAATTTCCCCACCTCTCCCACAACCAGACCCACACCGACAGAGTCGCTGCCTCCAGATATAACTGGGGGCTGCTGCTCCTCTGTGGGAGGTTTTACTCGGTGGTCATCCTTCCAAGAGCCTGTTCTATGATCAATAGATGGAGGCTCATCGCCGGAGCCCTCTGTGTCCCAGGGATTGACTGTTGGATTTGGAAACTGATCAAGCCATCCTGGTGGTGTTACCTCTTTTGGCAAGTCAGTATTAAATGAATATACATCTGTAGGTTCATACCCGGAGTTCTGAAATTTGTAAGAGGAATAAAGGTAAAAGGTGCTAAAGCCCCGTATGAAAAGTTCTCAAAGAGTATTGTGTATACTATTCATGTATACTATTCATTAGATTGACATATTGTTTACTATTAGCCAATACATAACAACTCAAGTGGTTTGTTAAAAGAAACTTTGTGACATGTGACCTAGCTAGTACTTAAGTAGCTCAAACAGTTCAGGTCTTAATCAAGGTAATAAAAAAGCTGAAAAGGGCATAAAATGTTTAGTACACAGCAGTATAAGTAATCTGATAGTACCAGAATGACAAAATCATCCCAATAAACAAAATTTAAATAACCATGGTACAATATAGAATTTTCAAACCCAAATAGACAAGATTAGAGCTGCAACTGACTTCAACTAGCTGCTGAAAGTCTTCATCATCCGCCACGCCATTTCCATTAAAACCATTCGTCTCACGATAAACAGGTGTCACTGGGTGCGTGGGAAAAGGAGCATACGTAGTGGGAGCGCCTGAAGCCCCAAAGGGATTTCCATAGAGACCTGATACGTCTCCATGTCCAGGGTATCCGCTTCCGAGCTCGTCACCACCACCACCCTCTGTGTCCAGGACGAACCCCCCGCCTAGACCCCCCATTGAAATAGGAGGTGGAGAGGCCTGGCCACCCCAAGCTATCGGTGACTGTAATAAAGGGAAGTAAGAAAATATTCAATACTAAATAGTAAGTAATGTCATCAATTAATTTGTTAGCAATATTTCTCCAATTTATTTAATTATATACTTATGGAACTCATCAGAGACTATTGATTACAAGTGCAAGTAAATACACGTGTTAACCATTCTCCTTGACTGGAGGATAAGAAAACGATTAGATACTAACCAATGGGCAACATCCAACTCAGACCTAAAAGTTGCGTCTGGGCAAAGACGAATGGCGATTGGGTAATTATATATGAACAAATTCAACAAACACTCATAGGCCAACAAACCAAACTAGTACCTTTATAACCAGTAAGAAAAGACAAAAGACACATGCGGAGTGGGATAATGAGTGTAATGTGCTTCAGATATACTCACTTATTGAGTGCTTAGAGATTAGAAAGAATTGTGACAAGAAAGCCACTTCACCTCAAATTTGTGCCTTTCAATACATTTTGATCCATCCATCCACTTCTCATTCGCTTACAGATCGTCATTATTGGGTAAGCATAATGCCAGTCTAAGGATTAATACACATCTGCATTTAAGCAATTGTAAGTTCACGAAATGAAAGAACAGTAACCATTAAGTCACTAATCCTTTGAATATGCATAGATATCGGTAGTCGAAGTGGTCACTTTTTAGTTATTTGGGTCAGTTATAACTATAATATAGCAGTTTGTAAGAAATCCCATTATTTGAAGCCAAAATTGATGATAACGATTTAAATTTTGCCAATGTGTATATATAACGCCAACTAACTGCAAGTGGATGTCACCGCAAATTAGGGTGGAAGGCAGCGCTGAATTAGAGAAATTAAGAATACTCTCTGTTACAGGCTATGTGAGGGTAAGTGGGACAATGTTTTTAATTTATTTAAAGTTTAAGTTCTTTTAGCACGGGCATAGTTACCTAAAGAGATTCCTCCTAATAGTAGTATATATATACTTTCGAAATCCGTTTCCCACTTGTCTGGTGACTCCCTCTCGTAAACGTGAACAACAATTTAACAAGAAATATTGTTCTTATGCATATTAATACAACAAAAATTGTTCTATTTTTTAGTAATGGTGAGTAACTGACATAGACTAATAGTATGTCCCAAACTGCAAACTACTTTGGGACTTCTTTAGTCTACACTTCAAGCATACTACTTGCAATCAATGCAATACCTGGCAGATCAACATTGTGTACAATGGAAGAGCAAAAATATTCCAAGTCAGTGGGTGCTGCTTTAGTTTTAATCAGGCCTGAATACAAAGAGGAGGATAAGAAAAGATTGTCATCAAAGGTTGGCTACCTCCAGATAGATAAGACACCTAATTTTAGTCGACACCTTTGCTGAATGCTTGCAATGCCACACAAAAGAGTCAAATAAGAATCTTAATTTAGGTAGTTCATGCGCTTCAAAGTACTTTATTTAGGAGGTGACAAGTGAATGTTGACATGTGAGCACGAGATTTATGGGAGCATAGTTCATGCAATGCTGTTGAATTCTAGTCATTAAGTTTATTGATATTGTCCCGTCAAATAACTCAGAAATGGATTTGGAGAATGAGTAATGAAGTGAATTCCATCGTAATATTATTACTATCGAAGTAGGACATCGAGACACACTAGGCCCAAATGTACACAATTTAAAGAAACTACAATTCAAATGAAGTTTGGGCATTTTGACAGAATGAATTTAATTAACTCCTCACATCGAATTTGCTGCTCTGAAGTTGGAATGCCAGAACTTGCGCCCCCTAGACTCTAGAATACGTTTACATCCACACTGTTTCCATTGGCTGTAGAAACCAAATCTCGCCGAGTGCGCCCCTTCAAATGGCCAAGAGCGATTGGTTAATGAATTTTATGCTGTACTAGTGTACTCCAAAGAGCGCACTCAAGGCAAGACAATTTTATATTCATTTCACTCAACCAAATTTCTCTAATTTTACAGAATTGTCGTTCAAAAAAATCTTACCAAGTCACTATTGAATCAATTGTCTAAAGTGTAAGACTTTCCCCTCATTAAACCTAACTTTTTCATTCATCAGATTTTAATTTGGCTTATTTCAGGTCAGCACAAATATTCTCTATTTACAAAATTTGTATTTCAAACTGGCTATTTTCGAAGACCTTCTCTTGTGTTTAATTTCATTTAAGGACGAATTACCATGTTGCGATATCACATAAAATCAATTAATCACAATTAATTTCTCACTTCCCTAGATTCAATGAAAATCTGGCTTGAAATCAAAATTGGTCTCAAAGTCAAAATAAAACTGGACTCTGAAAGTAGGGCAAAAAATAGCAAGCAAAACAAAAAAAAGATGAAATGAAGTCATTTGGGGAATACAAATTCCAATTAAGTTCAGCCTTCCAGTAATTTGCGAAAAACTAACGCAAAATTGAGAAAAAAGCAGCGGTACCACTAAACACTAAGACACCTTTTATAAATCAGCATTCGCAATTAACTTCCTCCGTCATAATTTCAAAGAGTAGAAGGCGCATTTGATTATGAATGACATTTTATCATCAAAAAACATTCCCGTATTCCCCTGCTTATTATATTCAGGTAACAGTTACCCCGCGATCGATAAGATATCTCAATTGAAACATCATACAGAAATTACTAAAAAAATAATATTAAATGAGAATAAAAACAATATTTCAACTTCAACCTAGGATAATACGAAGAGCCGAATTAAGACAACTTGTAGGAAAAGTTGATGGCGAGCGAATCAATTTTTTGACGACAAACTTACTTGACCCGAACCATCAGAAGTGAAGAGATAACTTCGTAGAGCTTCTTCATCTGAATTTACAGGCATTTCATTTTTCCCAACTTTGAGAACGACGGCAAGAGGATCCATGAGCGGAATTGCCTCAGGGTCACTAATGATCGCTCTAGCTACATGCTGTAATGTATTCACCGCTTTCTTCATTTCTGTATCCTTCTGACGAAGAGTGGGATCAGCGATTGATGTTAGATAACCTTGGCGACTTTTGGGTCTCCTTGAAGACCTATAGGAAGACAAATATTACAAGTTCGGTTGAACAAACGGCAGCCGATTTATAGCTTAAAAGCTATTAACTTATTCTCAATTAGCCATATGAAGTCTTTACTGAATAAATCTGTCAGATTACTGTTCCCATCCTTTGGATACTTGTAACTTACGGGCCCTAGATACTCCAGTACCTTAGTCTACATATCCTATACATAAGAGATAATTTAATCAAGGCACGAAAGAAATCTTAGATGGAATCGTTTCAAGATAGCTGAATAGGCCGACATAGAGAGAACCCGAAAAACCGTATGGATTAGTGAAATCCATTCTGAGATGAAGATGTTTATCAAGATAAGAACATTAAAATAACTATGATGAAATCGTAGCAAATAAGAGGCAGTGAAGAGGATTTACAACATCTAGGAACTAAAAAATCGTACACCTCCTTGAGAGAATATTATTACTAACGGTAACTCATTATTTAAGCAAAGACTGTTAGTAATAGGACTATCAATAGGTCTAAAGACCACAAATGGAGGCGATAGGTGGGGATGAGATGCATCTCAATGTCTTTCAGATGGCAATCTTCATTTCCCCACTACCCAAGCCCCTGAAAATCATAATGAGTTTGTAAAAATCGTCGTCCGACAAAGGCGAAGGCAAATATGGGAAAAGTAGAACATCTTCGATGAGGCAGAGGCAGTCAAGGGTGATGTGAGGCCTTTCTCAATTTTTTTTTTGAAAGAGAGGCCTATATTTGGTTATTAGGTCTGGATAACGAAAGAGGGTAGCTAATAATGTTCCAAATTTATGGCGGCAACAGGATCTTAAAAAAATTTACTATTGAGTGTGCCATTGGCTACTATCGAGAAGGGCACTGATCGCCTGGTCATTACTACAAAAGCCCAGTTGGACAATTAGGAAGACGAAAACTCAAACAGATAGTGGTTGTAATAAGCCCTAATGATGCTTATTTTGAGTAAAGACTCCCCCAATGGTTTCCTGGACCACTAAGTTGCTCTTAAATCTGTCAACTTTTTGCAGTTGTTGACCACTTTTTCCTTTTCCTGATGAAATTTTCAAATTTATCTTGAGCACCTTGTCAGGCGACAACCATTGACCCGTAGTTGCTTTCTCCATTAGCTCTACAACTCCCGCGATTTTGGTCCATCCGTTGTTCAACACGATTTTCATACAAATAACACATGGCTTTAAGTGCAATTGGCAATATGCCACTAGCTGCTACTAGGCGCCTAAGAAAAATACATCCCAACACTGATAGTAAAATTTGAGCCGAACATTCCCATTTCAGCAGGTAAGTACAAATATTAAATGGACAAATAAGTTGGAAGGAAAATAGAACGCACCACTTTTCTAAAATTTTCAGATTTGGTGGTGTTTTGAATAGCAAATGGTAAGCCTTGCACGTGGTGCTTTATACATGCTGTGGCCAAATTGCTTCTGAGCGCTTGCGTTTCGCACACGAAATCTGCTATGTAGGCGCCAAAAACCATCTTTTAAACACAATAGCAGAAAAGCCCTTTTTATGGGGTCGTGTTTTTTTCCCCCAACCAAATGGCAAGAAAATAACATCAGGCAAAAAATGAGTCTACTTATTTTCGTTCAAATGGCGATGGTTAGCAGGTGTGAGAAAATCGCCATCTCTTTTTGAAAGCGTGCAATAAAATGCAAATGAAAGTGGCGCCGCGGTAAAAAACATCTGGTATTGATAAATTAGATAATCAGATTTTTATTCAACAAGATTCCTCCAGTTTCTGCAGAGCCTCCATTCTTTAGTGAGGGGGGGGGGGAAATGAAGGATTCCCTTTGTTATCGCTCAAACTAAGTCAATGGAAGGAATTGAATTGATTTTATTATCTCACTTACCACAATGAGTCCCTTTCCGATGCTCTCATCAGCACCAGAATTCGCAATTTCCGAAAAGAACGGCAGTTGCAGCCAACATTCTCCAACTACTCTCCACTTGACAGCCAAGGGTGGTCTGCTACTACTTTACGAATACACTTACAACCAGTCAAACTTCATGTCACTTAATAGAACTTATAGGGCGTTGAAAAGTCACCTGTAACACACAACACAGCACATGCAGAGTATCTGTTACTAAAGCTGATATTGTATTATGGGCGAAAAAAAAACCAACTCAGCACATGAGGAATGAGAGGAAAAATGGTGTACGGGTTTTGATGGACATCCCGCCAGTCAGATAGATAGATAGAATGAAACGCACAACAAAATCCGTCCAATTTGGGTTAATGCAGATTGGAGTCAGCGAGGAGGTTTAGTTGTCAGACAAGCAGCAGAAAGCGGAGAATGAGGAAAGGGGAGGAGTAACAATGCCAATGGCGGTAATGGCTGGCATTAACAGACCACAGATGTACCATTCTCTCAAAAGTTGAAAGAAGGAACTGCTGTAAAGGAACATTGGAAGGCAGGCGATTTCAAGAAGGCTACCGATTAACAAGAAGACAAAATGCGATTGCGAAACGTTGATGTTGTCTACCTTTCTTACCAATAATTGTCATGTGGCTGTCACTTAGAGAAAACTTTTGGTATTATTATTCTCCTGTTTGTTTACCATGGTTATTAAAAAAAATCGGATGAGACTAGGGGAGAAGAGATTGAATGGGAGAACTTATTCCCTTATTTGATACGACGGTTATCTATTTGCCTACGAAAGGACAGACTGTTTAAATGCATGCAGTATGCGCAGGTTTATCACTACAAATTTCACCGAAAAAAAGAATGCTATCAGAATACTGTATTCTTAGAATAGAATAGAAAACGAAATATAATAATACTAATACAGTGGAACAGACTACAATTAAGCGAAAACGAATACTATATTAAACCGACGATGCGGTAGATTGATCGTTTGCGTTCGGAAGGGCAAAAAGTAGAATATGAAGTAAGCAAAATTTATACAATTGGAAGTTAAGAGATAGCATTTTTCATGAATTGCCATTATACTCTTCAGTCGTGTTTCAAATAAGCTCTACCCCTAATCGATCATATCAAAAGGGTAATAAACACCTCTTTTTGCAGTTCGATTAAAATAATCATATATTGGTGAAATACGATCAGCAGTGTGCTAGGATGCCAAGTAGGTGTCCGAATAGTGGGCATAAGGATTTTTTTGATTGCCGCCAATTAATGCAATTACTTAGGCATAGCCTAATTAAGTCGATGTTTTAGCAGCAAAGCGAATTAATACACACCGAGTAATGGTCAGATAAGTTAGTAGGAACAAAAACAATCAAAATATCCACAGAAATGCTAGAAGATTTCAAGCTGAGTCTATTTATTTTCTCTACATTTTCCAACCAAGAAATGCCGTTACGATCATATTCAGGTAGAAAATAATGGTGGCAAAAAATTTAAATTAAGAGAAAGCACGAATAACTGAGTTCAGAAGTCACCAATCAACTGAAGCAATGAAAACGCACCCCAAGATATGAAATACAGAGGTTTAACTAAAGTATTGATTATTTGGTTCCAAAAATTGTCTCATGAAATGGAATTTTCCGTTTAATCGCCCTGGGCGGATTTTCGGAAAACCCCAGTAATACCTTTACTTTGGATATTTGATATGGGACCAATACCCAAATTAATTGAAATGAATTTGCTGAGTCAGTGGATAGTCCTGGAAACCGTGTATGGAATGCCTTCTTAGAGATGGCATAACAAATAGCTGATTCGATTGTTGCGACACATTTGTACATCAAGGAGGCAATTCAAAAATACTTTAAGCTTTGTGATATTCTAAGAACTGCGTACTCGCTAAAAAGCGCCACAAAAACCTGTTAATCAGTAAGATAAACATCTTATTAAAGCCAGATTTAAAGAACAAAAGTAAGGTGCGATTTCAGCAACACTTTTGATGAGATTATACCGTATTTTCTATGAACATATCACTAAGCACTAGTGGAGGTGTATCGCCCGGTGTTGGCGAGCTATGTCAATCTATATTGGACAATTATTCCATTTTTGTTCTTAGCACTGAGGAAGGGTTTTATTTTCAACGACGTAGATTGGGCCTCAATGACACACCTTCTACGAACTTGTCTATTCGAAAAAAGCAAAGTCGAAGTCAAATTGAGTATGGCTTTGAAGGAAAGTATTAAAACCAACTACTCTTTAAGCAGTGTGGTGACTTATTTTCCTCGGTGGTGAAAAAAACGCTATTTCAAAATTCTCCCCAATTTATCGTCTTTGAAAGTGCAGAAGAGATGAAAAGAAAACCAATTGTAAGAAATTATCAGAAAAATCACACAAGAAAATGCAAGCTTTGAAGCTAGACGCGAACAGGAGAGAAAAATAGGGGTGGGGTGGGGTGGGGTGAGGGGGGGGGGGCGGTTCGTGCCTAATTAGACTAAGTTGGAATTTGGGGAGAGGGGGGTGGGGTGGGTGGGATGAGCAAACAGTAGCGACCAATTTTGAGAACTTAAAAATAGCCGAGAGCCGTAATCTTTCACTAGGAGAATTTTAACAAATGAATTCCGATCAACGACTGATTTGGAGAGGAAAGGTCTTATAAGAGTGGATGGAAGCAAGGATTAGATTGAGCTTCAAATGTAGAAAAAAGACTGCAAGAGCAGAATAACTTTTTATAAAGATTACTATATATATATGTATAAATACACCAATGTTATTTCAAAATATCGTTAGGAGTGGGGGAGGGGGGGGGGAGGGAGGAAGTTGAAAGCCAATGGGAAATATAACAAAAGTTAGGGAAGAAAAAAAAAGGCATCGAAACGGAGATTAGTTGACGTTGATGCTTCGTGTGTTTGAGAAAATGGAAATTTTAAACTGTGAATTAGGGGAGGCATGCTACAAAATTCGAAATACTTTTTGAATGTATCCGAATTTTGAAATATTCCTTCTTAAAAGCAGGAACAAAACAAAAAAAACAACTCGAGCATCCTTCTTGTAATTAACAGTGTATTTTTCACTTTGTAAATGCAAAAGTGATTAAATAAATAAGCAAATTAAACTCCACCAGGAAAGAGGAGAGTAGTAGTTTCACACAATTAATTAAGGAGGAAATTAGCAAAATTAGGTCTGAAGTTGTGGCGATGGAAACAATTCGGAAAAGTCAAACAAACTAACAAATTGCAGTTTAAATCAGCCGTTTGAAGAATATTTTTATGGCATGACCTTCAGGCGAGTAGTGTAACTATTTATTGTCCTTCTGATAAGCAAGTAATGATTATCGTTAATTTGAACCCAACTGAAGCGATTAGCTGCAACCGTTTATGCAATATGCTTACTTGAGACTGTTGATTTATCCTTTCCATAGGTAATCTGCCCACTTGAGAATCACCGTCAACAAGTACTATCAAGGTTCCAATATAGCTGTGCGTTGCCATAACAAAGAATTTCTAATGCTCAAACTATGAAGGCCTTACAGACAAGGTGGGAATAACGGTAACTTGGAATATACCAGAGCTGCAGGTTTCAGGAACAACTTCTCTGATTTTCACGATGCAAATGTTAAATTGAAGTGTAGGACCCCATGTCCAGATCGTACTTTTGGCATGCCCTTTTGATTTAATGAAGGTCTCTTTACTTATTTATTTACAACCTTTTACAACCTTTCTTAACGCAGAGATAGTTAAACGCAGAGGTCGAAATATATATATAAACTAGTGGAAATTTAGTCAATGGTTTTTTCAGAAAAAAATGGAATTGAGAGCCACTCTGATTAAGATACTCGAGTTCTGAGGTACTTTTAACAAAGAGCATTAAGCAACTGCGATTGGCGATTATATCGACTGCAAACATTAAGAAATGGTCTAAGAACAGACAGTATACTTACGTAGGCACGAGAGCGGATCCATTCCAACAGCTAATCGATTGGACCATTCGGTTGGAAGCAAAGATGGGTTGAATGGTCTTAGAGAAGCATAATTCTAAGCCCAGATTGTCAAAGAGATTGGCCACTTTGTTGTACTGCCAACGAAAAGAGATAGGATCAAGGACAAATTAAGGACGAGTCAAGTTCGCATATTACTCATTTTTAAAGGATTGGACAAAATACACAAGCAACTGAACATTGCCCCAAGTAAATTGGCATTTTCACATTTAATTAACTAATCAGTTCGTAGTTGCGCTAATTATTTTAGAAAACGGTGTGAAAATGAGAATTGTTGAGTTTATGTCGAATTGCAGTATGTTCCATTTGAGAGAAATGTTTGAAAAGGTCCAGCTTCAACTAATGATCAACAATTGTATATGAGAATTACTAAAAATTTCCCAGTATTTCAAAATGATCGCCATAGGCATAAAACGCAGAATCGGGTGGCATATTAATGTGGTGCTTACTTATTTTCGATTAAGAATTTTTTTACAGGTTAGTTAAGACGCTATTGAAAAATGAGAAAAAAACCCAATCAATGGGTAATCAAAACATTTCACCCTCAACAATAAATTCCCACACATACAGACGTACATATTCGCAATATATGACCATGAAATTCGACACGCCTCAGATTATCAGTGAACCGGAACGATAGAATTGTCTATAAATGAGGTAAAACACTTCTCAGAGAAATTCTAAAGTCATGTTGCAGGTAAGGGTTTGTGGTGAAAAAGGACTCCCCCACTTTAACAACACCATCATAACCATGGCCTCTGACAAGGTAGTTATGCACATTACCAGGTTCTCGCAATTGTTGTTTCGCGAAATTAGGATAAATATGAAGATCCAACCGATTATAGACAAATTATTTTTCTCACTCATATTTCCTATTCACGCAGACATAGTAACACACATTTCCAAGCAAATATTGCCGCAAAAATGCAACTTTGCATATTCAACGCCACTTAACGCGAAGCCCAAGCGAACAGTTAACAACCATTTATGCGTTTTTTTGTAAACCCACTGATTTAAAGGTAGAAAAGAACAAACATCCAGTAATATAACTAAGAATTAACAAGGTAGTCGGATGAATTCAAGTCCACGCAGGTCGAGTTCGATACGCAATACCGTCAGAATTTTAGAATTGATGAATCGTCGTTCCCTCATAAGGGAGCGGGTCTAACCACTTTTGGCTCAAGTAGGATGAATAAACAAATACGACGGGTCACCTATCTAATTTGGCTTGCCAATAATGTTATATCCAAAAAAATATTCAACTGTGACGATATCTTTTAATAAACCATCTCTGAATCCTGATTAATGTTGCAGTAAATAAATAATTATTTGTCCTTTTACATATGTAATTTGGTTTTTTTGTACTTACATGCCTTAAAGGCGTGTTCTTTGGAAGTTGTATAAAGGAAAGAGAATTAATCAAACAATGATGCTCAGTTTCCTCCTTCTCAAACACATCTACTCGGAACTCAGGAAGACGGAGCTCAAAGGATGACCCCCCCCTCCCCAATCAAGAAAATAACTCCACTTGTGCTTGACTGCCTAGATGATTTGCAGAAAAAAATCGTAGTGATCATTTTTCAGTGATGGTTTATTTTTAAATAACTAAGATGGGAGCATAGAATTTCAATAATCAGCGGCCTAACCTACAAGGGATGAAGCTAACGAGTTCCTTTTGAGATCAGTAATAGTTTGTTCAAATGGCAGGCTTTATGATAATTATCATTAGCCCTTAAACTTTGACTTCAGCTTCCCCCAAGGGTGGGTTGTACATTTATAGCAGTTAATTAATAGCAGTTCATTAGCTGTCTTCTTGCTTCCCAGTATCTCTGGCTTTCCGTCGTTGTCTTTAGGGATGAACACCGAATCAGGTGGGTCTTCCGTATTTCCCACTGTAGGTTGCATAGAGGGCATGTGGGTTGAGTGTATACTCCCAATCTGTGAAGGTGTTTTGCCAGGCAATCGTGTCCGGCGCATAGTCTAAACTCAGCAACGGCTTCGA